>JANJGN010000739.1:20000-292476 GCA_026770705.1 Isurus oxyrinchus | reverse complement strand
CCCTCTCACTCGGTCTCTCTTTCACTCGTTCTCACTCCCCCTCACTCGGTCTCTCTCTCACTCGGTCCCTCTCTCTCACTCGGTCTCTCACTCACTCGGTCTCTTTTTCACTCGGTCTCTCTCTCTCACTCTGTCTCTCTGTCTCTCACTCTGTCTCTCTCTCACTCTGTCTCTCTCTCTCACTCTGTCTCTCTCTCAGTCGGTCTCTCTCTCTCTCTCGGTCTCTCGATCTCTCTCTATCTCTCACTCACTTGGTCTCTCTCACTCGGTCTCTCTCACTCACTCGGTCTCTCTCGCTCTCCTCTCGGTCTCTCGCTCTCTCTCGGTCTCTCTCACTCGGTCTCTCTCACTCACTCGGTCTCTCTCGCTCTCTCTCGGTCTCTCACTCACTTGGTCTCTCTCACTCGGTCTCTCTCTCACTCGCTCGGTCTCTCTCGCTCTCTCTCGGTCTCTCACTCACTCGGTCTCTCTCTCACTCACTCGGTCTCTCACACTCTCACTCGGTCTCTCACTCGGTCTCTCACTCTCTCACTCTGTCTCTCTCTCTCTCTCACTTTGTCTCTCTCTCTCTCTCACTCTGTCTCTCTCTCACTCTGTCTTTCTCTCACTCCGTCTCTCTCCCACTCCGTCTCTCACTCACTCCGTCTCTCTCTCACTCCGTCTCTCTCTCAGTCCGTCACTATCTCACTCCTGCTCTACCTCACTCCGTCTCTATCTACCTCCGTCTCTTTCTCACTCTGTCTGCCTCTCACTCCGTCTGCCTCTCACTCCGTCTGCCTCTCACTCCGTCTGCCTCTCACTCCGTCTGCCTCTCACTCCGTCTGCCTCTCACTCCGTCTGCCTCTCACTCCGTCTCCCTCTCACTCCCGTCTCCCTCTCACTCCGTCTCCCTCTCACTCCGTCTCTATCTCACTCCGTCTCTATCTCACTCCGTCTCTATCTCACTCCGTCTCTCTCTCACTCGGTCTCTCTCACTCGGTCTCCCCTCTCTCTCACTCGGTCTCTCTCACTCGGTCTCTCTCTCTCACTCGGTCTCTCTCACTCGGTCTCTCTGTCAGTCTCTCTCTCTCTCGGTCTCTCTCTCGCTCGGTCTCTCCCTCGCTCGGTCTCTCTCTCTCTCGGTCTCTCTCCCTCGCTCGGTCTCTCTCTCTCTCACTCCGTCTCCCTCTCACTCCGTCTCCCTCTCACTCCGTCTCCCTCTCACTCCGTCTCCCTCTCACTCCGTCTCCATCTCACTCCGTCTCCATCTCACTCCGTCTCTATCTCACTCCGTCTCTATCTCACTCCGTCTCCATCTCACTCGGTCTCTCTCTCACTCGGTCTCTCTCACTCGGTCTCCCTCTCTCTCACTCGGTCTCTCTCACTCGGTCTCTCTCTCTCACTCGGTCTCTCTCTCTCGGTCTCTCTCTCTCAGTCGGTCTCTCTGTCAGTCTCTCTCTCTCTCGGTCTCTCTCTCGCTCGGTCTCTCCCTCGCTCGGTCTCTCTCTCTCTCGGTCTCTCTCCCTCGCTCGGTCTCTCTCTCTCTCACTCAGTCTCTCTCTATCTCTCGGTTTCTCCCTCTTGGTCTCTGTCCCACTCGGTCTCCCTCGCTCGGTCTCTCTCTCTCTCGGTCTCTCTCTCTCACTCTCGGTCTCTCTCTCACTCGGTCTCTCTCTCTCTCGGTCTCTCTCTCTCTCGGTCTCTCTCTCTCTCGGTCTCTCTCTCTCGGTCTCTCTCTCTCTCGGTCTCTCTCTCTCTCTCTCGGTCTCTCTCTCTCTCTCTCGGTCTCTCTCTCTCTCTCGGTCTCTCTCTCTCTCTCGGTCTCTCTCTCGCTCGGTCTCTCTCTCTCGGTCTCTCTCTCACTCGGTCTCTCTCTCACTCGGTCTCTCTCACTCGGTCTCTCTCTCACTCGGTCACTCTCTCTCACTCGGTCTCTCTCTCGGTCTCTCTCTCTCGCTCGGTCTCTCCCTCGCTCGGTCTCTCTCTCCTCTCGGTCTCTCTCTCTCGGTCTCTCTCTCTCTCTCTCGGTCTCTCTCTCTCTCGGTCTCTCTCTCTCGGTCTCTCTCTCTCGGTCTCTCTCTCTCTCGGTCTCTCTCTCTCTCGGTCTCTCTCTCTCTCGGTCTCTCTCTCTCACTCGGTCGCTCTCACTCGGTCACTCTCTCTCGCTCGGTCTCTCTCTCGCTCGGTCTCTCCCTCGCTCGGTCTCTCCCTCGCTCGGTCTCTCCCTCGCTCGGTCTCTCTCTCTCTCGGTCTCTCTCTCTCTCGGTCTCTCTCTCACTCGGTCTCTCTCTCTCACTCGGTCTCTCTCTCTCACTCGGTCTCTCTCGCTCGGTCACTCTCTCTCGCTCGGTCTCTCTCTCGCTCGGTCTCTCCCTCGCTCGGTCTCTCCCTCGCTCGGTCTCTCCCTCGCTCGGTCTCTCCCTCGCTCGGTCTCTCTCTCTCTCGGTCTCTCTCTCACTCGGTCTCTCTCTCTCTCGGTCTCTCTCTCACTCGGTCTCTCTCTCACTCGGTCTCTCTCTCTCCCGGTCTCTCTCTCTCTCGGTCTCTCTCACTCGGTCTCTCTCTCTCTCGGTCTCTCTCTCTCCCGGTCTCTCTCTCTCTCGGTCTCTCTCTCTCTCTCGGTCTCTCTCTCTCTCGGTCTCTCTCTCTCGGTCTCTCTCTCTCGGTCTCTCTCTCTCTCGGTCTCTCTCTCTCACTCGGTCTCTCTCTCTCTCGGTCTCTCTCTCTCTCGGTCTCTCTCTCTCTCGGTCTCTCTCTCTCTCGGTCTCTCTCTCTCTCGGTCTCTCTCTCTCTCGGTCTCTCTCTCTCTCGGTCTCTCTCTCTCTCGGTCTCTCTCTCTCGGTCTCTCTCTCACTCGGTCTCTCTCTCTCTCGGTCTCTCTCTCTCTCTCTCACTCGGTCTCTCTCTCTCGGTCTCTCTCTCTCTCGGTCTCTCTCTCTCTCGGTCTCTCTCTCTCTCGGTCACTCTCTTTCTCGGTCACTCTCTCTCTCGGTCACTCTCTCTCTCGGTCACTCTCTCTCTCGGTCTCTCTCTCTCTCGGTCTCTCTCTCTCTCTCTCTCTCGGTCTCTCTCTCTCTCGGTCTCTCTCTCTCTCGGTCTCACTCTCTCTCGGTCTCACTCTCTCTCGGTCTCTCTCTCACTCGGTCTCTCTCTCTCTCTCGGTCTCTCTCTCTCTCGGTCTCTCTCTCTCTCGGTCTCTCTCTCACTCGGTCTCTCTCTCACTCGCTCTCTCTCTCTCTCGGTCTCTCTCTCTCTCGGTCTCTCTCTCTCTCGGTCTCTCTCTCTCTCTCGGTCTCTCTCTCTCTCGGTCTCTCTCTCTCTCGGGTCCTCTCTCTCTCTCGGTCTCTCTCTCTCTCGGTCTCTCTCTCTCTCGGTCTCTCTCTCTCTCGGTCTCTCTCTCTCTCGGTCTCTCTCTCTCTCTCGGTCTCTCTCTCTCTCGGTCTCTCTCTCTCTCGGTCTCTCTCTCTCTCGGTCTCTCTCTCTCTCGGTCTCTCTCTCTCTCGGTCTCTCTCTCCTCGGTCTCTCTCTCTCTCTGTCTCTCTCACTCACTTGTCTCTCTCTCTCACTCGGTCTCTCACTCACTCAGTCTCGCTCTCTCACTCGCTCTCCCTCACATTCGGTCTCTCACTCTCTCGGTCTCTAATTTCACTCGGTCTCTCCCTCACCCGGTCTCTCTCTCTCTCGGTCTCTCTCTCTCTCACCCGGTCTCTCTCTCTCTCGGTCTCTCTCTCTCTCAGTCTCTCTCTCTCTCGGTCTCTCTGTCTCTCTCACTCACTTGTCTCTCTCTCTCACTCGGTCTCTCACTCACTCAGTCTCGCTCTCTCACTCGCTCTCCCTCTCACTCGCTCTCCCTCACATTCGGTCTCTCACTCTCTCGGCTCTCTCTCTCTCTCGGTCTCTCTCTCTCGGTCTCTCTCTCTCTCTCGGTCTCTCTCTCTCTCTCGGTCTCTCTCTCTCTCGGTCTCTCTCTCTCTCGGTCTCTCTCTCTCTCGGTCTCTCTCTCTCGGTCTCTCTCTCTCGGGTCTCTCTCGTCTCTCTCGGTCTCTCTCTCTCTCTCGGTCTCTCTCACTCGGTCTCTCTCTCGGTCTCTCTCTCTCTCGGTCTCTCTCTCTCTCGGTCTCTCTCTCTCTCGGTCTCTCTCTCTCTCGGTCTCTCTCTCTCGGTCTCTCTCTCCCTCGGTCTCTCTCTCGGTCTCTCTCTCTCTCGGTCTCTCTCTCTCTCGGTCTCTCTCTCTCTCGGTCTCTCTCTCTCTCGGTCTCTCTCTCTCTCGGTCTCTCTCTCTCGGTCTCTCTCCCTCTCGGTCTCTCTCTCACTCGGTCTCTCTCACCCGGTCGCTCTCTCTCGGTCTCTCTCTCACTCGGTCCCTCTCTCTCTCTCTCGGTCTCTCTCTCTCGGTCTCTCTCTCACTCGGTCTCTCTCTCTCGGTCTCTCTCTCTCTCTCGGTCTCTCTCTCACTCGGTCTCTCTCTCTCTCAGTCTCTCTCTCTCACTCGGTCTCTCTCTCTCTCTCGGTCTCTCTCTCTCTCTCGGTCTCTCTCTCTCTCTCGGTCTCTCTCTCTCTCTCGGTCTCGCTCTCATTCTCGGTCTCTCTCTCTCTCTCGGTCTCTCTCTCTCGGTCTCTCTCTCTCTCAGTCTCTCTCTCACTCGGTCTCTCTCTCTCTCGGTGTCGCTCTCTCACTCGGTCTCTCTCTCTCTCTCGGTCTCTCTCTCTCTCTCGGTCTCTCTCTCTCTCTCGGTCTCTCTCTCTCTCTCGGTCTCTCTCTCTCTCTCGGTCTCTCTCTCTCTCTCGGTCTCTCTCTCTCTCTCGGTATCTCTCTCTCTCGGTATCTCTCTCATTCTCGGTCGCTCTCATTCTCGGTCTCTCTCTCTCTCGGTCTCTCTCTCTCTCGGTCTCTCTCTCTCGGTCTCTCTCTCACTCCGTCTCTATCTCTCGGTCTCTCTCTCTCTCTCGGTCTCTCTCTCTCTCTCTCGGTCTCTCTCTCTCGGTCTCTCTCTCTCTCTCGGTCTCTCTCACTCGGTCTCTCTCTCTCTCGGTCTCTCTCTCTCTCGGTCTCTCTCTCTCTCGGTCTCTCTCTCTCTCTCGGTCTCTCTCTCTCTCGGGCTCTCTCTCTCTCGGTCTCTCTCTCTCTCGGTCTCTCTCTCTCTCGGTCTCTCTCTCTCTCGGTCTCTCTCTCTCTCGTCTCTCTCTCACTCCGTCTCTCTCTCACTCCGTCTCTCTCTCACTCCGTCTCCCTCTCACTCCGTCTCCCTCTCACTCCGTCTCCCTCTCACTCCGTCTCCCTCTCACTCCGTCTCCCTCTCACTCCGTCTCTCTCTCTCTCTCTCTCGGTCTTGCTCTCTCACTCGGACTCTCTCTCTCACTCGGTCTCTCTCTCAATCGGTCTCTCTCTCACTCCGTCTCTATCTCACTCCGTCTCTTTCTCACTCCGTCTCCCTCTCACTCGGTCTCCCTCTCACTCGGTCTCTCTCTCACTCGGTCTCTCTCCATCCGTCTCTCTCTCACTCCGTCTCTCTCTCACTCCGTCTGTCTCTCACTCCGTCTCTCTCTCACTCCGTCTCTCTCTCACTCCGTCTCCCTCTCACTCCGTCTCCCTCTCACTCCGTCTCTCTCTCACTCCGTCTCTCTCTCACTCCGTCTCCCTCTCACTCCGTCTCCCTCTCACTCCATCTCTCTCTCTCTCTCGGTCTCGCTCTCTCACTCGGACTCTCTCTCTCACTCGGTCTCTCTCTCAATCGGTCTCTCTCTCACTCCGTCTCTATCTCACTCCGTCTCTTTCTCACTCCGTCTCCCTCTCACTCGGTCTCTCTCTCACTCTGTCTCTCTCCATCCGTCTCTCTCTCACTCCGTCTCTCTCTCACTCCGTCTCTCTCTCACTCCGTCTCCCTCTCACTCCGTCTCCCTCTCACTCCGTCTCCCTCTCACTCCGTCTCCCTCTCTCTCTCGGTCTCGCTCTCTCACTCGGACTCTCTCTCTCACTCGGTCTCTCTCTCAATCGGTCTCTCTCTCACTCCGTCTCTATCTCACTCCGTCTCTTTCTCACTCCGTCTCTTTCTCACTCCGTCTCCCTCTCACTCGGTCTCTCTCTCACTCTGTCTCACTCCATCCATCTCTCTCTCACTCTGTCTCTCTCTCACTCCGTCTCTATCTCACTCCGTCTCTTTCTCACTCCGTCTCCCTCTCACTCGGTCTCACTCCATCCATCTCTCTCTCACTCTGTCTCTCTCTCACTCCGTCTCTCTCTCACTCCGTCTCTATCTCACTCCGTCTCTATCTCACTCCGTCTCCCTCTCACTCCGTCTCCCTCTCACTCCGTCTCCCTCTCACTCCGTCTCCCTCTCACTCCGTCTCTCTCTCTCTCTCTCGGTCTTGCTCTCTCACTCGGACTCTCTCTCTCACTCGGTCTCTCTCTCAATCGGTCTCTCTCTCACTCCGTCTCTATCTCACTCCGTCTCTTTCTCACTCCGTCTCCCTCTCACTCGGTCTCTCTCTCACTCGGTCTCTCTCCATCCGTCTCTCTCTCACTCCGTCTCTCTCTCACTCCGTCTCTCTCTCACTCCGTCTCTCTCTCACTCCGTCTCTCTCTCACTCCGTCTCTCTCTCACTCCGTCTCTCTCTCACTCCGTCTCTCTCTCACTCCGTCTCCCTTTCACTCCGTCTCCCTCTCACTCCATCTCCCTCTCACTCCGTCTCCCTCTCACTCCGTCTCCCTCTCTCTCTCGGTCTCGCTCTCTCACTCGGACTCTCTCTCTCACTCGGTCTCTCTCTCAATCGGTCTCTCTCTCACTCCGTCTCTATCTCACTCCGTCTCTTTCTCACTCCGTCTCTTTCTCACTCCGTCTCCCTCTCACTCGGTCTCTCTCTCACTCTGTCTCACTCCATCCATCTCTCTCTCACTCTGTCTCTCTCTCACTCCGTCTCTATCTCACTCCGTCTCCCTTTCACTCCGTCTCCCTCTCACTCCATCTCCCTCTCACTCCGTCTCCCTCTCACTCCATCTCTCTCTCTCTCTCGGTCTCGCTCTCTCACTCGGACTCTCTCTCTCACTCGGTCTCTCTCTCAATCGGTCTCTCTCTCACTCCGTCTCTCTCTCACTCCGTCTCTTTCTCACTCCGTCTCTTTCTCACTCCGTCTCCCTCTCACTCGGTCTCTCTCTCACTCTGTCTCTCTCCATCCGTCTCTCTCTCACTCCGTCTCTCTCTCACTCCGTCTCTCTCTCACTCCGTCTCTCTCTCACTCCGTCTCCCTCTCACTCCGTCTCCCTCTCACTCCGTCTCCCTCTCACTCCGTCTCCCTCTCACTCTCGGTCTCGCTCTCTCACTCGGACTCTCTCTCTCACTCGGTCTCTCTCTCAATCGGTCTCTCTCTCACTCCGTCTCTATCTCACTCCGTCTCTCTCTCACTCCGTCTCTATCTCACTCCGTCTCTTTCTCACTCCGTCTCTTTCTCACTCCGTCTCCCTCTCACTCGGTCTCTCTCTCACTCTGTCTCACTCCATCCATCTCTCTCTCACTCTGTCTCTCTCTCACTCCGTCTCTCTCTCACTCCGTCTCTCTCTCACTCCGTCTCTCTCTCACTCCGTCTCTCTCTCACTCCGTCTCCCTCTCACTCCGTCTCCCTCTCACTCCGTCTCCCTCTCACTCCGTCTCCCTCTCACTCCGTCTCCCTCTCACTCCGTCTCTCTCTCACTCCGTCTCTCTCTCACTCCGTCTCTCTCTCACTTCATCTCCCTCTCACTCCGTATCCCTCTCACGCCGTATCCCTCTCACACCGTCTCCCTCTCACTCCGTCTCCCTCTCACTCCGTCTCCCTCTCACTCCGTCTCCCTCTCACTCCGTCTCCCTCTCACTCGGTCTCCCTCTCACTCGGTCTCCCTCTCACTCGGTCTCTCTCTCTCTCTCGGTCTCTCTCTCTCTCTCGGTCTCTCTCTCTCTCTCGGTCTCTCTCTCTCTCGGTCTCTCTCTCTCTCTCGGTCTCTCTCTCTCACTCGCTCTCTCTCTCGGACTCTCTCTGACTCAGTCTCCCTCTCTCGGTCTCACTCTCTCGGTCTGTCCCTCACTCGGTCTCTCTCTCTCTCGGTCTCTCTCTCACACTCGGTCTCTCTCTCACTCGGTCTCTCCCTCTCTCTCTCGGTCTCTCTCTCTCTCTCGGTCTCTCTCTCTCTCTCGGTCTCTCTCTCTCTCTCTCGGTCTCTCTCAGTCTCTCTCTCACTAGGACTCTCTGTCACTCGGTCACTCTGTCACTCTGTCACTCTGTCACTCGCTCTCTCTCTCACTCGCTCTCTCACTCGCTCTCTCACTCGCTCTCTCTCTCACTCGCTCTCTCTCTCACTCGCTCTCTCTGTCACTCGCTCTCTCTGACACTCGCTCTCTCTGACACTCGGTCTCTTCAAGTCTCTCCCTCACTCGGTCTCTCCCTCACTCGGTCTCTCTCTCTCACTCGGTCTCTCTCTCACTCTCGGTCTCTCTCTCTCTCTCGGTCTCTCTCTCTCTCGGTCTCTCTCTCTCTCTCGGTCTCTCTCTCTCTCGGTCTCTCTCTCTCTCGGTCTCTCTCTCTCTCGGTCTCTCCCTCACTCGGTCTCTCCCTCACTCGGTCTCTCTCTCACTCTCGGTCTCTCTCTCTCTCAGTCTCTCTCTCTCTCTCGGTCTCTCTCTTTCTCGGTCTCTCTCTCTCTCTCGGTCTCTCTCTCTCTCGGTCTCTCTCTCTCTCGGTCTCTCTCTCACTCGGTCTCTCTCTCTCGGTCTCTCTCTCTCTCGGTCTCTCTCTCTCTCTCGGTCTCTCTCTCTCTCTCGGTCTCTCTCTCTCTCTCGGTCTCTCTCTCGGTCTCTCTCTCTCACTCGCTCTCTCTCTCACTCGCTCTCTTTCTCACTCGTTCTCTCTCTCACTCGCTCTCTCTCTCACTCGGTCCCTCTCTCTCACTCGGTCTCTCTCACTCGGTCTCTCTCTCTCGGTCTCTCTCTCTCGGTCTCCCTCTCTCTCTCGGTCTCTCTCACTCGCTCTCACTCTCACTCGCTCTCTCTCTCACTCGCTCTCTCTCTCACTCGCTCTCTCTCTCACTCGCTCTCTCTCTCACTCGCTCTCTCTCTCACTCGCTCTCCCTCTCACTCGGTCTCTCTCGCTCGGTCTCTCTCACTCAGTCTCTCTCTCTCTCTCGGTCCCTCTCTCACTCGGTCTCTCTCTCTCTCTCGGTCTCTCTCTCTCTCTCGGTCTCTCTCACTCGCTCTCTCTCTCACTCGCTCTCTCTCTCACTCGCTCTCTCTCTCACTCGCTCTCTCTCTCACTCGCTCTCTCTCTCACTCGCTCTCTCTCTCACTCGCTCTCTCTCTCTCTCTCGGTTTCTCTCTCTCTTGGTCTCTCTCGTTCTCTCTCTCTCTCACTCTCTCTCGGTCTCTCGGTCTCTCTCTCTCACTCGGACTCTCTCTCTCTCTCTCGGTCTCTCTCACTCACTCGGTCTCTCTCACTCACTCGGTCTCTCTCACTCACTCGGTCTCTCTCACTCACTCGGTCTCTCTCACTCACTCGGTCTCTCTCTCTCTCGGTCTCTCTCTATATCACTCGGTCTCTCTCACTCACTCGGTCTCTCTCACTCACTCGGTCTCTCTCTCTCGGTCTCTCTCTCACTCGGTCTCTCTCTCACTCGGTCTCTCTCTCACTCGGTCTCTCTCTCACTCGGTCTCTCTCTCTCTCTCGGTCTCTCTCTCTCTCTCGGTCTCTCTCTCACTCGGTCTCTCTCTCACTCGGTCTCTCTCTCACTCGGTCTCTCTCTCTCTCTCGGTCTCTCTCTCTCTCTCGGTCTCTCTCTCACTCGGTCTCTCTCTCACTCGGTCTCTCTCTCTCTCTCGGTCTCTCTCTCTCTCTCGGTCTCTCTCTCTCACTCGGTCTCTCTCTCTGGGTCTCTCTCTCACTCAGTCTCTCTCTCTCTCTCGGTCCCTCTCTCACTCGGTCTCTCTCTCTCTCTCGGTCTCTCTCACTCGCTCTCTCTCTCACTCGCTCTCTCTCTCACTCGCTCTCTCTCTCACTCGCTCTCTCTCTCACTCGCTCTCTCTCTCACTCGCTCTCTCTCTCACTCGCTCTCTCTCTCTCTCTCGGTTTCTCTCTCTCTTGGTCTCTCTCGTTCTCTCGCTCTCTCTCTCTCTCACTCTCTCTCGGTCTCTCGGTCTCTCTCTCTCACTCGGACTCTCTCTCTCTCTCTCTCGGTCTCTCTTACTCACTCGGTCTCTCTCACTCACTCGGTCTCTCTCACTCACTCGGTCTCTCTCACTCACTCGGTCTCTCTCACTCACTCGGTCTCTCTCACTCACTCGGTCTCTCTCACTCACTCGGTCTCTCTCACTCACTCGGTCTCTCTCTCTCTCGGTCTCTCTCTCTCTCGGTCTCTCTCTCTCTCGGTCTCTCTCTCTCTCGGTCTCTCTCTCTCTCGGTCTCTCTCTCACTCGGTCTCTCTCTCACTCGGTCTCTCTCTCACTCGGTCTCTCTCTCTCTCTCGGTCTCTCTCTCACTCGGTCTCTCTCTCACTCGGTCTCTCTCTCTATCTCGGTCTCTCTCTCACTCGGTCTCTCTCTCACTCGGTCTCTCTATCACTGACCCACCGACAGTGCAGCACTCCCTCATCATTGACCTTCCGACAGTGCAGTATCCTCTCCGTATTGAACATCCGACAGTGCAGCACACCCTCACTACTGATTCTCCGACAGTGCAGCACTCCCTCAGTACTGACCCTCCGACAGTGCAGCACTCCCTCAGTACTGACCGTCCGACAGTGCAGCACTCCCTCAGTACTGACCCTCCGACAGTGCAGCACTCCCTCAGTACTGACCCTCCGACAGTGCAGCACTCCCTCAGTACTGACCGTCCGACAGTGCAGCACTCCCTCACTACTGATTCTCCGACAGTGCAGCACTCCCTCAGTACTGACCCTCCGACAGTGCAGCACTCCCTCAGTACTGACCGTCCGACAGTGCAGCACTCCCTCAGTACTGACCCTCCGACAGTGCAGCACTCCCTCAGTACTGACCCTCCGACAGTGCAGCACTCCCTCAGTACTGACCCTCCGACAGTGCAGCACTCCCTCAGTACTGACCCTCCGACAATTCAGCTCTCCCTCAGTACTGACCCTCCGACAGTGCGGCACTCCCTCAGTACTGACCCTCTGACAGGGCAGCACTCCCTCAGTACTGACCCTCCGACAATTCAGCTCTCCCTCAGTACTGACCCTCCGACAGTTCGGCACTCCCTCAGTACTGACCCTCTGACAGTGCAGCTCTCCCTCAGTACTGACCTTCCGACAGTTCGGCACTCCCTCAGTACTGACCCTCCGACAGTGCAGCTCTCCCTCAGTACTGACCCTCTGACAGTGCAGCACTCCCTCAGTACTGACCCTCCAACAGTACAGCACTCCCTCAGTACTGACCCTCCGACAGTGCAGCACTCCCTCAGTACTGACCCTCCGACAGTGCAGCACTCCCTCAGTACTGACCCTCCGACAGTGCAGCACTCCCTCATTACTGACCCTCCGACTGTGCAGCACTCCCTCAGTACTGACCCTCCGACAGTGCAGCACTCCCTCAGTACTGACCCTCCGACAGTGCAGCACTCCCTCAGTCCTGACCCTCCGACAGTGCAGCGCTCCCTCAGTACTGACCCTCCGACGGTGCAGCACTCCCTTAGTACTGTCCCTCCGACAGTGCAGCACTCCCTCAGTACTGACCCTCTGACAGTGCAGCACTCCCTCAGTACTGACCCTCCGACAATTCAGCTCTCCCTCAGTACTGACCCTCCGACTGTGCAGCACTCACTCAGTACTGAACCTCCGACAGTGCAGCACTCCCTCAGTACTGACCCTCCGACGGTGCAGCGCTCCCTCAGTACTGACCCTCCGACAGTGCAGCACTCCCTCAGTCCTGACCCTCCGACAGTGCAGCGCTCCCTCAGTCCTGACCCTCCGACAGTGCAGCACTCCCTCAGTACTGACCCTCCGACAGTGCAGCACTCCCTCAGTACTGACCCTCCGACAGTGCTTGGGGAAATGCTGGGAGTCGGAGGCTGGATGATGAGGCTCAGGAATTTGCGCTGGTGAATGAACCAATGAGTGACAGGCTCTTGTGGGACAAATGGAGAGAGGGAACATGTAGGGAACAACATCCTGCATTTCTTCCCTATCACCCCCTCAACCTTCCTGTCTCCATGTGCCTCTGTCTCCCACCCGATCTCATTCTCTGATCGTCCGTCCCTGTCCCAGTCTCTCTCTCTCTCGCTCACTCTCTCTCTCTCTCGTTCTCTCTCTCTGGTTTTCTTTCTCTCTCCTTCTGAGTCTCTCTCTCTCTCTCTATACCTCTGTGTCATTGATTAAAACTCTCTCTCCTGTCGAATCGAAGAGGATTGCGCCTTACCTTGTTCATGTTCGATGTCGTGGAGTGACCCTCACTCAGCTGCCCGGTTCTATAGCTCCCTTTCGCTGATACACACTCACACACACACACACACACACACAGCTCTCTTCAAAGCACACTCCGGAGTCTGAAGAGGCAAGATTCAGACAATTGACAGAAGGGAAGTCAAAAGGGAATACAAAATGAGATTCCACCAAGATCAAAGCCAATGAGGACAAAGGGGAGGAGCTCACATTGGTATCGGTCTAAGATTAACCCTCTCACCCACCTCCCCCACCACCCCCCCCCCCCCCCTCACCGATTTACACACACCGGGCAGCCTGTTCCCTATCGAAGGGGGATTAACCCTCTCACCCACCTCTCCCCATTTACACACACCGGGCAGCCTGTTCCCTATCGAAGGGGGATTAACCCTCTCACCCACCTCTCCCCATTTACACACTCCGGGCAGCCTGTTCCATATCGGAGGGGGATTAACCCTCTCACCCACCTCTCCCCATTTACACACACCGGGCAGCCTGTTCCCTATCGGAGGAGGATTAACCCTCTCACCCACCTCTCCCCATTTACACACACTGGGCAGACTGTTCCCTATCGGAGGGGGATTAACCCTCTCACCCATCTCTCCCCATTTACACACACCGGGCAGCCTGTTCCCTATCAGAGGGGGATTAACCCTCTCACTCACCTCTCCCCATTTACACACACCGGGCAGCCTGTTCCCTATCGGAGGGGGATTAACCCTCTCACTCACCTCTCCCCATTTACACACACCGGGCAGCCTGATCCCTAATGGAGGGGGATTAACCCTCTCACTCACCTCTCCCCATTTACACACACCGGGCAGTCTGTTCCCTATCGGAGGGGGATTAACCCTCTCACCCACCTCTCCCCATTTATACACACCGGGCAGCCTGTTCCCTATCGGAGGGGGATTAACCCTCTCACCCACCTCTCCCCATTTACACACACCGGGCAGCCTGTTCCCTATCAGAGGGGGATTAACCCTCTCACCCACCTCACCCCCATTTACACACACCGGGCAGCCTGTTCCCTATCGGAGGGTGATTAACACTCTCACCCACCTCTCCACATTTACACACACTGGGCAGCCTGTTCCCTATCGGAGGGGGATTAACCCTCTCACACACCTCTCCCCACTTACACACACCGGGCAGCCTGTTCCCTATCGGAGGGGGATTAACCCTCTCACACACCTCTCCCCATTTACACACACCGGGCAGCCTGTTCCCTATCGGAGGGGGATTAAACCTCTCACCCACAATTCCCCATTTACACACACCAGGCAGCCTGTACCCTATCGGAGTGGGATTAACCCTCTCACCCACCTCTCCCCATTTACACACACCGGGCAGCCTGATCCCTAATGGAGGGGGATTAACCCTCTCACTCACCTCTCCCCATTTACACACACCGGGCAGCCTGTTCCCTATCGGAGGGGGATTAACCCTCTCACCCACCTCTCCCCATTTACACACACCGGGCAGCCTGTTCCCTATCGGAGGGTGATTAACCCTCTCCTCCACCTCTCCCCATTTACACACACCGGGCAGCCTGTTCCCACTCGGAGGAGGATTAAACCTCTCACCCACAATTCCCCATTTACACACACCGGGCAGCCTGTTCCCTATCGGAGGGGGATTAACCCTCTCACACACCTCTCCCCATTGACACACACTGGGCAGCCTGTTCCCTATCGGAGGGGGATTAACCCTCTCACCCACCTCTCCCCATTTACACACACCGGGCAGCCTGTTCCCTATCAGAGGGGGATTAACCCTCTCACCCACCTCACCCCCATTTACACACACCGGGCAGCCTGTTCCCTATCGGAGGGGATTAACCCTCTCACCCACCTCACTCCCATTTACACACACCGGGCTGTCTGTTCTCTATTGGACAGGATTACCCCTCTCAACCAGCTCTCAATATTTACACACCAGACTACGTGTACCCAATCAAAGGGGGAAAAAACGTCTCATTCATCTCTCCCCCATTCACACATGCCAAGCATCCTGTTCCCTATCAGAGGGGGATTAACCCTCTCACCCACCTCTCCCCATTTACACACACCGGGCAGCCTGTTCCCTATCGGAGGGGGATTAACCCTCTCTCCCACCTCTCCCCATTTACACACACCCGGGCAGCCTGCTCCCTATCGGAGGGGGATTAACCCTCTCACACACCTCTCCCCATTTACACACATCGGGCACAGCACGGGGTAAGATACAGAGTAAATCTCCCTCTACACTGTCCCCATCAATAACTCCCAGGACAGGTACTGCACGGGGTTAGATACAGAGTAAATCTCCCTCTACACTGTCCCCATTAAACACTCCCAGGACAGGTACAGCACAGGGTTAGATACAGAGTAAATCTCCCTCCACACTGTCCCCATCAAACACTCCCAGGACAGGTACAGCATGGGGTTAGATACAGAGTAAATCTCCCTCTACACTGTCCCCATCAAACACTCCCAGGACAGGTACAGCACGGGATTAGATACAGAGTAAATCTCCCTCTACACTGTCCCCATCAAACATTCCCAGGACAGGTACAGCACTGTGTTAGATACAGAGTAAATCTCCCGCTGCACTGTCCCCATTGTAGGGGGTGAGGGGCCAGTAGTGTGTGTTCGTTTCACATCTGACCTCTGAGCGTTCCGAATCGCTCCCACTCCCTGGGATTTAGACCTTCGGCTTATTTGGGGATTGAGACTAATTGAAGCAGACCCTGTTTAAAGAGGGAGTCTCTCCGTCAGGGACCCTGTTTAAAGAGGGAGTCTCTCCATCAGGGACCCTGTTTAAAGAGGGCGTCTCTCAGTCAGGGACCCTGTTTAAAGAGGGAGTCTCTCTGTCAGGGACACAGTTTAAAGAGGGAGACTCTCCATCAGGGACCCTGTTTAAAGAGGGAGTCTCTCCGTCAGGGACCCTGTTTAAAGAGGGAGTCTCTCCCTCAGGGACCCTGTTTAAAGAGGGAGTCTCTCTGTCAGGGACCCTGTTTAAAGAGGGAGTCTCTCCATCAGGGACCCAGTTTAAAGAGGGAGTCTCTCCGTCAGGGACCCTGTTTAAAGAGGGAGTCTCTCTGTCAGGGACCCTGTTTAAAGAGGGAGTCTCTCCGTCAGGGACCCTGTTTAAAGAGGGAGTCTCTCTGTCAGGGAACCTGTTTAAAGAGGGAGTCTCTCCGTCAAGGTCCATGTTTAAAGAGGGAGTCTCTCAGTCAGGGACCCTGTTTAAAGAGGGAGTCTCTCTGTCAGGGACCCTGTTTAAAGAGGGAGTATCTCCGTCAGGGACCCTGTTTAAAGAGGGAGTCTCTCTGTCAAGGTCCATGTTTAAAGAGGGAGTCTCTCCGTCAGGACCCTGTTTGAAGAGGGAGTCTCTCTGTCAGGGACCCTGTTTAAAGAGGGAGTCTCTCTGTCAGGGACCCTGTTTAAAGAGGGAGTCTCTCCTTCAGGACCCTGTTTAAAGAGGGAGTCTCTCTGTCAGGGATCCTGTTTAAAGAGGGAGTCTCTCCGTCAAGGTCCATGTTTAAAGAGGGAGTCTCTCAGTCAGGGACCCTGTTTAAAGAGGGAGTCTCTCAGTCAGGGACCCTGTTTAAAGAGGGAGTCTCTCTGTCAGGGACCCTGTTTAAAGAGGGAGTATCTCCGTCAGGGACCCTGTTTAAAGAGGGAGTCTCTCTGTCAAGGTCCATGTTTAAAGAGGGAGTCTCTCCGTCAGGACCCTGTTTGAAGAGGGAGTCTCTCTGTCAGGGACCCTGTTTAAAGAGGGAGTCTCTCTGTCAGGGACCCTGTTTAAAGAGGGAGTCTCTCCTTCAGGACCCTGTTTAAAGAGGGAGTCTCTCTGTCAAGGTCCATGTTTAAAGATGGAGTCTCTCCCTCAGGGACCCTGTTTAAAGATGGAGTCTCTCCGTCAGGGACCTTGTTTAAAGAGGGAGTCTCTCCGTCAGGGACCCTGTTTAAAGAGGGAGTCTCTCCGTCAGGGACCCTGTTTAAAGAGGGAGTCTCTCCGTCAGGGACCCTGTTTAAAGAGGGAGTCTCTCCGTCAGGGACCCTGTTTAAAGAGGGAGTCTCTCCGTCAGGGACCCTGTTTAAAGAGGGAGTCTCTCCCTCAGGGACCCTGTTTAAAGATGGAGTCTATAAGTCAGGGACCCTGTTTAAAGAGGGAGTCTCTCCGTCAGGGACCCTGTTTAAAGATGGAGTCTCTCCGTCAGGGACCTTGTTTAAAGAGGGAGTCTCTCTGTCAGAAACCCTGTTTAAAGATGGAGTCTCTCCGTCAGGGACCCTGTTTAAAGAGGGAGTCTCTCCGTCAGGGACCCTGTTTAAAGAGGGAGTCTCTCTGTCAGGGACCCTGTTTAAAGAGGGAGTCTCTCTGTCAGGGACCCTGTTTAAAGAGGGAGTCTCTCCGTCAGGGACTCTGTTTAAAGAGGGAGTCTCTCCGTCAGGGACCCTGTTTAAAGAGGGAGTCTCTCCGTCAGGGACCCTGTTTAAAGAGGGAGTCTCTCTGTGAGGGACCCTGTTTAAAGAGGGCGTCTCTCTGTCAGGGACCCTGTTTAAAGAGGGTGTGTCTCCGTCAGGGACCCTGTTTAAAGAGGGCGTCTCTCTGTCAGGGACCCTGTTTAAAGAGGGAATCTCTCCCTCAGGGACCCTGTTTAAAGAGGGAGTCTCTCCGTCAGGGACCCTGTTTAAAAAGGGAGTCTCACCGTCAGGGACCCTGTTTAAAGAGGGAGTCTCTCCGTCAGGGACCCTGTTTAAAGAGGGAGTCTCTCCATCAGGGCCCCTGTTTAAAGAGGGAGTCTCTCCGTCAGGGACCCTGTTTAAAGAGGGAGTCTCTCTGTGAGGGACCCTGTTTAAAGAGGGCGTCTCTCTGTCAGGGACCCTGTTTAAAGAGGGTGTGTCTCCGTCAGGGACCCTGTTTAAAGAGGGCGTCTCTCTGTCAGGGACCCTGTTTAAAGAGGGAATCTCTCCCTCAGGGACCCTGTTTAAAGAGGGAGTCTCTCCGTCAGGGACCCTGTTTAAAAAGGGAGTCTCACCGTCAGGGACCCTGTTTAAAGAGGGAGTCTCTCCGTCAGGGACCCTGTTTAAAGAGGGAGTCTCTCCATCAGGGCCCCTGTTTAAAGAGGGAGTCTCTCCATCAGGGACCCTGTTTAAAGAAGGAGTCTCTCCGTCAGTGACCCTGTTTAAAGAGGAAGTCTCTCCGTCAGGGACCCTGTTTAAAGAGGGAATCTCTCCATCAGGGACACTGTTTAAAAAGGGAGTCTCTCCGTCAGGGACCCTGTTTAAAGAGGGTGTCTCTCTGTCAGGGACACTGTTTAAAGAGGGAGTCTCTCCGTCAGGGACTCTGTTTAAAGAGGGAGTCTCTCCGTCAGGGACCCTGTTTAAAGAGGGAGTCTCTCCGTCAGGGACCCTGTTTAAAGAGGGAGTCTCTCTGTGAGGGACCCTGTTTAAAGAGGGCGTCTCTCTGTCAGGGACCCTGTTTAAAGAGGGTGTGTCTCCGTCAGGGACCCTGTTTAAAGAGGGCGTCTCTCTGTCAGGGACCCTGTTTAAAGAGGGAATCTCTCCCTCAGGGACCCTGTTTAAAGAGGGAGTCTCTCCGTCAGGGACCCTGTTTAAAAAGGGAGTCTCACCGTCAGGGACCCTGTTTAAAGAGGGAGTCTCTCCGTCAGGGACCCTGTTTAAAGAGGGAGTCTCTCCATCAGGGCCCCTGTTTAAAGAGGGAGTCTCTCCGTCAGGGACCCTGTTTAAAGAGGGAGTCTCTCTGTGAGGGACCCTGTTTAAAGAGGGCGTCTCTCTGTCAGGGACCCTGTTTAAAGAGGGTGTGTCTCCGTCAGGGACCCTGTTTAAAGAGGGCGTCTCTCTGTCAGGGACCCTGTTTAAAGAGGGAATCTCTCCCTCAGGGACCCTGTTTAAAGAGGGAGTCTCTCCGTCAGGGACCCTGTTTAAAAAGGGAGTCTCACCGTCAGGGACCCTGTTTAAAGAGGGAGTCTCTCCGTCAGGGACCCTGTTTAAAGAGGGAGTCTCTCCATCAGGGCCCCTGTTTAAAGAGGGAGTCTCTCCATCAGGGACCCTGTTTAAAGAAGGAGTCTCTCCGTCAGTGACCCTGTTTAAAGAGGAAGTCTCTCCGTCAGGGACCCTGTTTAAAGAGGGAATCTCTCCATCAGGGACACTGTTTAAAAAGGGAGTCTCTCCGTCAGGGACCCTGTTTAAAGAGGGTGTCTCTCTGTCAGGGACACTGTTTAAAGAGGGAGTCTCTCCGTCAGGGACCCTGTTTAAAGAGGAAGTCTCTCTGTCAGGGACCCTGTTTAAAGAGGGAGTCTCTCCGTCAGGGACCCTGTTTAAAGAGGGAGTCTCTCCCTCAGGGACCCTGTTTAAAGAGGGAGTCTCTCCGTCAGGGACCCTGTTTAAAGAGGGAGACTCTCCGTCAGGGACCCTGTTTAAAGAGGAAGTCTCTCTGTCAGGGACCCTGTTTAAAGAGGGAGTCTCTCTGTCAGGGACCCTGTTTAAAGAGGGAGTCTCTCCTTCAGGACCCTGTTTAAAGAGGGAGTCTCTCTGTCAAGGTCCATGTTTAAAGATGGAGTCTCTCCCTCAGGGACCCTGTTTAAAGATGGAGTCTCTCCGTCAGGGACCTTGTTTAAAGAGGGAGTCTCTCCGTCAGGGACCCTGTTTAAAGAGGGAGTCTCTCCGTCAGGGACCCTGTTTAAAGAGGGAGTCTCTCCGTCAGGGACCCTGTTTAAAGAGGGAGTCTCTCCGTCAGGGACCCTGTTTAAAGAGGGAGTCTCTCCCTCAGGGACCCTGTTTAAAGATGGAGTCTATAAGTCAGGGACCCTGTTTAAAGAGGGAGTCTCTCCGTCAGGGACCCTGTTTAAAGATGGAGTCTCTCCGTCAGGGACCTTGTTTAAAGAGGGAGTCTCTCTGTCAGAAACCCTGTTTAAAGATGGAGTCTCTCCGTCAGGGACCCTGTTTAAAGAGGGAGTCTCTCCGTCAGGGACCCTGTTTAAAGAGGGAGTCTCTCTGTCAGGGACCCTGTTTAAAGAGGGAGTCTCTCTGTCAGGGACCCTGTTTAAAGAGGGAGTCTCTCCGTCAGGGACCCTGTTTAAAGAGGGAGTCTATAAGTCAGGGACCCTGTTTAAAGAGGGAGTCTCTCCGTCAGGGACCCTGTTTAAAGATGGAGTCTCTCCGTCAGGGACCTTGTTTAAAGAGGGAGTCTCTCTGTCAGAAACCCTGTTTAAAGATGGAGTCTCTCCGTCAGGGACCCTGTTTAAAGAGGGAGTCTCTCCGTCAGGGACCCTGTTTAAAGAGGGAGTCTCTCTGTCAGGGACCCTGTTTAAAGAGGGAGTCTCTCTGTCAGGGACCCTGTTTAAAGAGGGAGTCTCTCCGTCAGGGACTCTGTTTAAAGAGGGAGTCTCTCCGTCAGGGACCCTGTTTAAAGAGGGAGTCTCTCCGTCAGGGACCCTGTTTAAAGAGGGAGTCTCTCTGTGAGGGACCCTGTTTAAAGAGGGCGTCTCTCTGTCAGGGACCCTGTTTAAAGAGGGTGTGTCTCCGTCAGGGACCCTGTTTAAAGAGGGCGTCTCTCTGTCAGGGACCCTGTTTAAAGAGGGAATCTCTCCCTCAGGGACCCTGTTTAAAGAGGGAGTCTCTCCGTCAGGGACCCTGTTTAAAAAGGGAGTCTCACCGTCAGGGACCCTGTTTAAAGAGGGAGTCTCTCCGTCAGGGACCCTGTTTAAAGAGGGAGTCTCTCCATCAGGGCCCCTGTTTAAAGAGGGAGTCTCTCCGTCAGGGACCCTGTTTAAAGAGGGAGTCTCTCTGTGAGGGACCCTGTTTAAAGAGGGCGTCTCTCTGTCAGGGACCCTGTTTAAAGAGGGTGTGTCTCCGTCAGGGACCCTGTTTAAAGAGGGCGTCTCTCTGTCAGGGACCCTGTTTAAAGAGGGAATCTCTCCCTCAGGGACCCTGTTTAAAGAGGGAGTCTCTCCGTCAGGGACCCTGTTTAAAAAGGGAGTCTCACCGTCAGGGACCCTGTTTAAAGAGGGAGTCTCTCCGTCAGGGACCCTGTTTAAAGAGGGAGTCTCTCCATCAGGGCCCCTGTTTAAAGAGGGAGTCTCTCCATCAGGGACCCTGTTTAAAGAAGGAGTCTCTCCGTCAGTGACCCTGTTTAAAGAGGAAGTCTCTCCGTCAGGGACCCTGTTTAAAGAGGGAATCTCTCCATCAGGGACACTGTTTAAAAAGGGAGTCTCTCCGTCAGGGACCCTGTTTAAAGAGGGTGTCTCTCTGTCAGGGACACTGTTTAAAGAGGGAGTCTCTCCGTCAGGGACCCTGTTTAAAGAGGAAGTCTCTCTGTCAGGGACCCTGTTTAAAGAGGGAGTCTCTCCGTCAGGGACCCTGTTTAAAGAGGGAGTCTCTCCCTCAGGGACCCTGTTTAAAGAGGGAGTCTCTCCGTCAGGGACCCTGTTTAAAGAGGGAGACTCTCCGTCAGGGACCCTGTTTAAAGAGGAAGTCTCTCTGTCAGGGACCCTGTTTAAAGAGGGAGTCTCTCCGTCAGGGACCCTGTTTAAAGAGGGAGTCTCTCCCTCAGGGACCTTTTTTAAAGTGGGAGTCTCTCTGTCAGGGAACCTGATTAAATAGGGAGTCTCTCCGTCAGTGACCCTGTTTAAAGAGGAAGTCTCTCCGTCAGGGACCCTGTTTAAAGAGGGAATCTCTCCATCAGGGACACTGTTTAAAGAGGGAGTCTCTCCGTCAGGGATACGGTTTATAGGGTGACAAGGCAGCGACACATCCAGACCTCAATCAGTGTTTGGGGGCTTTGCCTGAATGAAGCTCTCGAGTGTTTCACAGGTTTGTTCACTCTGCCGGGTCCCATCATTTAATCCCTGTGAGTCTGTAATTGGTGCTCAAGGAGAAACAGGAAGTGAGGAATAATGTATTTTACAGTTGAAGTCACAGGGAATTCTGTAAATCTCAGAAGATAATAAAGATCATCGGTTAGACCACACTCGGAACACTGTGCGCAGTTCTGGTCTCCGTATCCCTCGGTTAGACCACACTCGGAGCAATGTGCACAGTTCTGGTCTCTGTATCCCTCGGTTAGACCACACTTGGAGCAATGTGCACAGTTCTGGTCTCCGTATCCCTTGGTTAGACCACACTTGGAGCACTGTGCACAGTTCTGGTCTCCGTATCCCTCGGTTAGACCACACTTGGAGCACTGTGCACAGTTCTGGTCTCCGTATCCCTCGGTTAGACCACACTTGGAGCACTGTGCACAGTTCTGGTCTCCGTATCCCTCGGTTAGACCACACTTGGAGCACTGTGCACAGTTCTGGTCTCCGTATCCCTCGGTTAGACCACACTTGGAGCACTGTGCACAGTTCTGGTCTCCGTATCCCTCGGTTAGACCACACTTGGAGCACTGTGCACAGTTCTGGTCTCCGTATCCCTCGGTTAGACCACACTTGGAGCACTGTGCACAGTTCTGGTCTCCGTATCCCTCGGTTAGACCACACTTGGAGCACTGTGCACAGTTCTGGTCTCCGTATCCCTCGGTTAGACCACACTTGGAGCACTGTGCACAGTTCTGGTCTCAGTATCATTCGGTTAGACCACACTAGGAGCTCTGTGCACAGTTCTGGTCTCCGTATCCCTCGGTTAGACCACACTTGGAGCACTGTGCACAGTTCTGGTCTATGTATCCAATGGTTAGACCACACTTGGAGCACTGTGCACAGTTCTGGTCTCTGTATCCCTCGGTAAGAGCACACTTGGAGCACGGTGCACAGTTCTGGTCTCCATATCCCTCGGTTAGACCACATCTGGAGCACTGTGCTGTACTGGGCTGGAGGAGGTAACAGAGATAGGGAGGGTTTCAGAGGCTGGAAGAGGTTTCAGAGATAGGGAGGGTTGTAGGGACTGGATGTTGCAGAGATATGGAGGGTTGTAGGGCTTGGAGGTTACAGTGATATGGAGTGTTGAAGGGACTGGAGGTCACAGTGATAGGGAGGGTTGAATGGAATGGAGCTTGCAGAGATAGTGTGGGTTGTAGGCTCTGGAGGTTACAGAGATAGGGAGGGTTGTAGAGACTGGAGGTTGCAGAGATAGGGAGTGTTGTAGGGACTGGAGGTTACAGAGATAGGGAGGGTTGCATGGACTGGAGGTTACAGATACAGGGAGGGTTGTAGGGACTGGAGGTTACAGATACAGGGAGGGTTGTAGGGACTGGAGGTTACAGAGATAGGGAGGGTTGTAGGGACTGGAGGTTACAGATACAGGGAGGGTAGTAAGGACTGGAGGTTACAGAGATTGGGAGGGTTGTAGGGACTGGAGGTTACAGATACAGGGAGGGTTGTAGGGACTGGAGGTTACAGATACAGGGAGGGTTGTAGGGACTGGAGGTTACAGAGATAGGGAGGGTTGTAGGGACTGGAGGTTACAGATACAGGGAGGGTAGTAGGGACTGGAGGTTACAGAGATAGGAAGGGTTGTAGGGACTGGAGGTTACAGAGATAGGGAGGGTTGTAGGGACTGGAGGTTACAGAGATAGGGTGGGTTGTAGGGACTGGAGGTTACAGAGATAGGGAGGGTTGTAGGGACTGGAGGTTACAGAGATAGGGAGGGTTGTAGGGACTGGAGGTTACAGAGATAGGGAGGGTAGTAGGGACTGGAGGTTACAGAGATAGGGAGGGTTGTAGGGGCTGGAGGTTACAGAGATAGGGAGGGTTGTAGGGACTGGAGGTTACAGAGATAGGGAGGGTTGTAGGGACTGGAGGTTACAGAGATAGGGAGGGTTGTACGGACTGGAGGTTACAGAGACAGGGAGTTTACAAACAAGCTTTACCACACAAGATGATATGAGCATTGATAAACAGACACATCAGGAAAGAATTGACACTCTGCCTCACACATATCGAAATAAGCAAATGTTCTCAGTATTTCAATAGTTTATTCATCCTATTTACATACAGGTTTTCGATAAAAACAACAAAAATCATGATCAAATCAGACAGCATTCAGCCTGAGGATAATTTACAGTGAGGCCCTCCTTCAGGACCCTGTTTAAAGAGGGAGTCTCTCTGTCAGGGACCCTGTTTATAGAGGGAGTCTCTCCGTCAGGGACCCTGTTTCAAGAGGGACCCTCAACGTCAGGGACCCTGTTTAAAGAGGGAGTCTCTCCGTCAGGGACCCTGTTTAAAGAGGGAGTCTCTCTGTCAGGGACCCTGTTTAAAGAGGGAGTCTCTCCATCAGGGACCCTGTTTAAAGAGGGGGTCTCTCCCTCAGGGACCCTGTTTAAAGAGGGAGTCTCTCCGTCAGGGACCCTGTTTAAAGAGGGGCGTCTCTCCCTCATGGACCCTGTTTAAAGAGGGAGACTCTCCGTCAGGGACCCTGTTTAAAGAGGGAGTCTCTCCGTCAGGGACACAGTTTAAAGAGGGAGTCTCTCCCTCAGGGACCCTGTTTAAAGAGGGAGTCTCTCCGAAAGGGACCCTGTTTAAAGAGGGAGTCTCTTCGTCAGGGACACAGTTTAAAGAGGGAGTCTCTTGGTCAGGGACCCTGGTTAAAGAGGGAGGATTGTAAGGACTGGAGGTTGCAGAGATAGTGAGGGTTGTAGGGACTGGAGGGTACAGAGATAGGGAGGGTTGTAGGGACTGGAGGTTACAGAGATAGGGAGGGTTGTAGGGACTGGAGGTTACAGATACAGGGAGGGTTGTAGGGACTGGAGGGTACAGAGATAAGGACGGTTGTAGGGACTGGAGTTACAGAGATAGGGAGGGTTGTAGGGACTGGAGGTTAGATACAGGGAGGGTTGTAGGGACTGGAGGGTACAGAGATAGGGAGGTTTGTAGGGTATGGAGGTTACAGAGATAGGGAAGGTTGTAGGGACTGGAGGTTACAGAGATAGGGAGGGTTGTAGGGACTGGAGGTTACAGATACAGGGAGGGTTGTAGGGACTGGAGGGTACAGAGATAGGGAGGGTTGTAGGGACTGGAGGTTACAGAGATAGGGAGGGTTGTAGGGACTGGAGGTTACAGATACAGGGAGGGTTGTAGGGACTGGAGGGTACTGAGATAAGGACGGTTGTAGGGACTGGAGTTACAGAGATAGGGAGGGTTGTAGGGACTGGAGGTTACAGATACAGGGAGGGTTGTAGGGACTGGAGGGTACAGAGATAGGGAGGGTTGTAGGGGCTGGAGGTTACAGAGATAGGGAGGGTTGTAGGGACTGGAGGTTACAGACACAGGGAGGGTTGTAGGGACTGGAGGGTACAGAGATAGGGAGGGTTGTAGGGACTGGAGGGTACAGAGATTGGGAGGGTTGTAGGGACTGGAGGTTACAGAGATAGGGAGGGTTGTAGGGACTGGAGGTTACAGAGATAGGGAGGGTTGTAGGGACTGGAGGTTACAGAGACAGGGAGTTTACAAACAAGCTTTTCCACACAAGATGATATGAGCATTGATAAACAGACACATCAGGAAAGAATTGACACTCTGCCTCACACATATCGAAATAAGCAAATGTTCTCAGTATTTCAATAGTTTATTCATCCTATTTACATACAGGTTTTCGATAAAAACATCAAATATCATGATCAAATCAGACAGCATTCAGCCTGAGGATAATTTACAGTGAGGCCCTCCTTCAGGACCCTGTTTAAAGAGGGAGTCTCTCCGTCAGGGACCCTGTTTAAAGAGGGAGTCTCTCCGTCAGGGACCTTGTTTAAAGAGGGAGTCTCTCCGTCAGGGACCCTGTTTAAAGAGGGAGTCTCTCCTTCAGGGACCTTGTTTAAAGAGGGAGTCTCTCCGTCAGGGATCCTGTTTAAAGAGGGAGTCTCTCCGTCAGGGACCCTGTTTAAAGAGGGACCCTCAACGTCAGGGACCCTGTTTAAAGAGGGAGTCTCTCCGTCAGGGACCCTGTTTAAAGAGGGATTCTCTCCGTCAGGGACCCTGTTTAAAGAGGGAGTCTCTCCGTCAGGGACACTGTTTAAAGAGGGAGTCTCTCCGTCAGGGACCCTGTTTAAAGAGGGAGTCTCTCCTTCAGGGACCCTGTTTAAAGAGGGAGTCTCTCCGTCAGGGACACTGTTTAAAGAGGGAGTCTCTCCGTCAGGGACCCTGTTTAAAGAGGGAGTCTCTCCGTCAGGGACCCTGTTTAAAGAGGGAGTCTCTCCGTCAGGGACCCTGTTTAAAGAGGGAGTCTCACTGTCAGGGACCCTGTTTAAAGATGGAGTCTCTCCGTCAGGGACCCTGTTTAAAGTGGGATTCTCTCCATTCGGGACCCTGTTTTCAGAGGGAGTCTCTCTGTCAGGGACCCTGTTTAAAGAGGAAGTCTCTCCCTCAGGGACCCTGTTTAAAGAGGGAGTCTCTCCGTCAGGGACCCTGTTTAAAGAGTGAGTCTCTCTCTCAGGGACCCTGTTTAAAGAGGGAGTCTCTCCATCAGGGACCCTGTTTAAAGAGGGAGTCTCTCCGTCAGGGACCCTGTTTAAAGTGGGAGTCTCTCCATCCGGGACCCTGTTTAAAGAGGGAGTCTCTCCGTCAGGGACCCTGTTTAAAGAGGGAGTCTCTCCGTCAGGGACCCTGTTCAAAGAGGGAGTCTCTCTGTCAGGGACCCTGTTTAAAGTGGGAGTCTCTCCATTCGGGACCCTGTTTTAAGAGGGAGTCTCTCTGTCAGGGACCCTGGTTAAAAAGGGAGTCTCTCTGTCAGGGACGCAGTTTCAGGTGGAAGCCTCTCCCTCCGGGACCCTGTTCAAAGAGGGAGTCTCTCCACTGTTTTCACTGCTTGTTTGACCCTATAACCACACCCTCCCCCCCACCACCTCTCTCTCTCTCTCTCTCTCCGCCCCCCACACACACAACTTAAACCAGCTTATATTTCAACTCTTTCTTGGACTCGAACTGAAGTTCTGTCGAAGGGTCATGAGGACTCGAAACGTCAACTCTTTTCTTCTCCGCCGATGCTGCCAGACCTGCTGAGTTTTTCCAGGTAATTCTGTTTCAGTTCTTATCTCCGTCAGGGACCCTGATTAAAGAGGGAATATCTCCATCTGGGACCCTGCTTATAGAGGAGTTTCTCCGTCAGGGACCATGTTTAAAGAGGGATTCTCTCTTGGAGCACTGTGCACAGTTCTGGTCTCCGTATCCCTCGGTTAGACCACACTTGGAGCACTGTGCACGGTTCTGGTCTCCGTATCCCTCGGTTAGACCACACTTGGAGCACTGTGCACTGTTCTGGTCTCCGTATCCCTCGGTTAGACCACACTCGGAGCACTGTGCACAGTTCTGGTCTCCGTATCCCCTGTTAGACCACACTCGGAGCACTGTGCACAGTTCTGGTCTCTGTATCCCTCGGTTAGACCACACTCGGAGCACTGTGCACAGTTCTGGTCTCCGTATCCCTCGGTTAGACCACACTCAGAGCACTGTGCACAGTTCTGGTCTCCGTATCCCTCGGTTAGAACACACTCGGAGCACTGTGCACAGTTCTGGTCTCCGTATCCCTCGGTTAGACGACACTTGGAGCAATGTGCACAGTTCTGGTCTCCGTATCCCTCGGTTAGACCACACTTGGAGCACTGTGCACAGTTCTGGTCTCTGTATCCCTCGGTTATACCACACTCGGAGCACTGTGCACAGTTCTGGTCTCCCTATCCCTCGGTTAGACCACACCCGGAGCACTGTGCACAGTTCTGGTCTCCGTATCCCTCGGTAGACCACACTTGGAGCACTGCGCACAGTTCTGGTCTCCGTATCCCTCGGTTAGACCACACTTGGAGCACTGTGCACAGTTCTGGTCTCCGTATCCCTCAGTTAGACCACACTAGGAGCACTGTGCACAGTTCTGGTCTCCGTATCCCTCGGTTAGACCACATCTGGAGCACTGTGCACAGTTCTGGTCTCCGTATCCCTCGGTTAGACCACATCTGGAGCACTGTGCACAGTTCTGGTCTCCGTATCCCTCGGTTAGACCACACTTGGAGCACTGTGCACAGTTCTGGTCTCCGTATCCCTCGGTTAGACCACACCTGGAGCACTGTGCACAGTTCTGGTCTCCGTATCCCTCGGTTAGACCACACTTGGAGCACTGTGCACAGTTCTGGTCTCCGTATCCCTCGGTTAGACCACACTTGGAGCACTGTGCACAGTTCTGGTCTCCGTATCCCTCGGTTAGACCACACTTGGAGCACTGTGCACAGTTCTGGTCTCCCTAACCCTCGGTTAGACCACACTTGGAGCACTGTGCACAGTTCTGGTCTCCGTACCCCTCGGTTAGACCACGTTTGGAGCACTGTGCACAGTTCTGGTCTCCGTATCCCTCGGTTAGACCACATTTGGAGCATCGTGCACAGTTCTGGTCTCCGTATCCCTCGGTTAGACCACATCTGGAGCACTGTGCTGTACTGGGCTGGAGGAGGTAACAGAGATAGGGAGGGTTTCAGAGGCTGGAAGAGGTTTCAGAGATAGGGAGGGTTGTAGGGTTTGGAGGTTACAGAGACAGGGAAGGTTTTACGGACTGGAGGTTACAGTGATAGGGAGGGTTGAACGGACTGGAGGTTACAGAGATAGTGTGGGTTGTAGGCTCTGGAGGTTACAGAGATAGGGAGGGTTGTAGAGACTGGAGGTTGCAGAGATAGCGAGGGTGGTAGGCTCTGGTGGTTACAGAGATAGGGAGGGTTGAAGGGTCCGGTGCTTACAGATATAGGGAGTGTTGTAGGGACTGGAGGTTACAGAGATAGGGAGGGTTGCATGGACTTGAGGTTACAGAGATAGGGAGGGATGTAGGGACTGGAGGTTACAGAGATAGGGAGAGTAGTAGGGACTGGAGGTTACTGATACTGGGAGGGTTGTAGGGACTGGAGGTTACAGAGATTGGGAGGGATGTAGGGACTGGAGGTTACAGATACAGGGAGGGTTGTAGGGACTGGAGGTTACAGAGATAGGGAGGGTTGTAGGGACTGGAGGTTACAGAGATAGGGAGGGTTGTAGGGACTGGAGGTTGCAGAGATAGGGAGGGTTGTAGGGACTGGAGGTTACAGAGATACGGAGGCTTGTAGGGACTGGAGGTTACAGATACAGGGAGGGTAGTAGAGACTGGAGGTTACAGAGATAGGGAGGGTTGTAGGGACTGGAGGTTACAGAGATAGGGAGGGTTGTAGGGACTGGAGGTTACAGAGATAGGGAGGGTTGTGGGGACTGGAGGTTACAGAGATAGGGAGGGTTGTAGGGACTGGAGGTTACAGAGATAGGGAGGGTTGTAGGGACTGGAGGTTACAGAGATAGGGAGGGTTGTAGGGACTGGAGGTTACAGAGATAGGGAGGGTTGTAGGGACTGGAGGTTACAGAGATAGGGAGGGTTGTAGGGACTGGAGGTTACAGAGATAGGGAGGCTTGTAGGGACTGGAGGTTACAGATACAGGGAGGGTCGTAGGGACTGGAGGTTACAGAGATAGGGAGGGTTGTAGGGACTGGAGGTTACAGAGATAGGGAGGGTTGTAGGGACTGGAGGTTACAGAGATAGGGAGGGTTGTAGGGACTGGAGGTTACAGAGATAGGGAGGGTTGTAGGGACTGGAGGTTACAGAGATAGGGAGGGTTGTAGGGACTGGAGGTTACAGAGATAGGGAGGGTTGTAGGGACTGGAGGTTACAGATACAGGGAGGGTAGTAGGGACTGGAGGTTACAGAGATAGGGAGGGTTGTAGGGACTGGAGGTTACAGAGATAGGGAGGGTTGTAGGGACTGGAGGTTACAGAGATAGGGAGGGTTGTAGGGACTGGAGGTTACAGAGATAGGGAGGGTTGTAGGGACTGGAGGTTACAGAGACAGGGAGTTTACAAACAAGCTTTTCCACACAAGATGATATGAGCATTGATAAACAGACACATCAGGAAAGAATTGACACTCTGCCTCACACATATTGAAATAAGCAAATGTTCTCAGTATTTCAATACTTTATTCATCCTATTTACATACAGGTTTTCGATAAAAACATCAAAAATCATGATCAAATCAGACAGCATTCAGCCTGAGGATAATTTACAGTGAGGCCCTCCTTCAGGACCCTGTTTAAAGAGGGAGTCTCTCAGTCAGGGACCCTGTTTAAAGAGGGAGTCTCTCAGTCAGGGACACTGTTTAAAGAGGGAGTCTCTCCGTCAGGGACCCTGTTTAAAGTGGGAGTCTCTCCGTCAGGGACCCTGTTTAAAGTGGGAGTCTCTCCGTCAGGGACCCTGTTTAAAGAGGGAGTCTCTCCGTCAGGGACACTGTTTAAAGTGGGAGTCTCTCCGTCAGGGACCCTGTTTAAGGAGGGAGTCTCTCCGTCAGGGACCCTGTTTAAAGAGGGAGTCTCTCCGTCAGGGACACTGTTTAAAGAGGGAGTCTCTCCGTCAGGGACCCTGTTTAAAGAGGGATTCTATCCATCTGGGACCCTGTTTATAGAGGAGTATCTCCATCAGGGAACCAGATTAAAGAGGGTGTCTCTCTGTCAGGGACCCTGTTTACAGAGGGAATCTCTCTGTCAGGGACACAGTTTCAGGAGGGAGTCTCTCCATCAGGGACCCTGTTTAAAGAGGGAGTCTCTCCGTCAGGGACCCTGTTTAAAGAGGGAGTCTCTCCGTCAGGGACCCTGTAAAAGAGGGAGTCTCTCCATCAGGGACACTGTTTAAAGAGGGAGTCTCACCATCAGAGACCCTGTTTAAAGAGGGAGTCTCTCCGTCAGGGATCCTGTAAAAGAGGGACTCTCTCCATCAGGGACCCTGTTTAAAGAGGGAGGCTCTCCGTCAGGGACCCTGTTTAAAGAGGGAGTCTCTCCATTAGGGACCCTGTTTAAAGAGGGAGTGTCTCCATCTGGGACCCTGCTTATAGAGGAGTCTCTCCGTCAGGGACCATGTTTAAAGAGGGGGTCTCTCCCTCAGGGACTCTGTTTAAAGAGGGATTCTCTCTTGGAGCACTGTGCACAGTTCTGGTCTCCGTATCCCTCGGTTAGACCACACTCGGAGCACTGTGCACAGTTCTGGTCTCCATATCCCTCGGTTAGACCACACTTGGAGCACTGTGCACAGTTCTGGTCTCCGTATCCCTCGGTTAGACCACACTCGGAGCACTGTGCACAGTTCTGGTCTCCGTATCACTCGGTTAGACCACACTTGGAGCACTGTGCACAGTTCTGGTCTCCGTATCCCTCGGTTAGACCACACTTGGAGCACTGTGCACAGTTCTGGTCTCCGTATCCCTCGGTTAGACCACACTCGGAGCACTGTTTACAGTTCTGGTCTCCGTATCCCTCGGTTAGACCACACTTGGAGCACTGTGCACAGTTCTGGTCTCCGTATCCCTCGGTTAGACCACACTCGGAGCACTGTGCACAGTTCTGGTCTCCGTATCCCTCGGTTAGACCACACTTGGAGCACTGTGCACAGTTCTGGTCTCCGTATCACTCGGTTAGACCACACTTGGAGCACTGTGCACAGTTCTGGTCACCGTATCCCTCGGTTAGACCACACTTGGAGCACTGTGCACAGTTCTGGTCTCCGTATCCCTCGGTTAGACCACACTCGGAGCACTGTGCACAGTTCTGGTCTCCGTATCCCTCGGTTAGACCACACTCGGAGCACTGTGCACAGTTCTGGTCTCCGTATCCCTCGGTTAGACCACACTCGGAGCACTGTGCACAGTTCTGGTCTCCGTATCCCTCGGTTAGACCACACTTGGAGCACTGTGCACAGTTCTGGTCTCTGTATCCCTCAGTTATACCACACTTGGAGCACTGTGCACAGTTCTGGTCTCCCTATCCCTCGGTTAGACCACACTCGGAGCACTGTGCACAGTTCTGGTCTCCGTATCCCTCGGTAGACCACACTTGGAGCATTGTGCACAGTTCTGGTCTCCGTATCCCTCGGTTAGACCACATTTGGAGCATTGTGCACAGTTCTGGTCTCCGTATCCCTCGGTTAGACCACACTTGGAGCACTGTGCACAGTTCTGGTCTCTGTATCCCTCAGTTATACCACACTTGGAGCACTGTGCACAGTTCTGGTCTCCCTATCCCTCGGTTAGACCACACTCGGAGCACTGTGCACAGTTCTGGTCTCCGTATCCCTCGGTAGACCACACTTGGAGCATTGTGCACAGTTCTGGTCTCCGTATCCCTCGGTTAGACCACATTTGGAGCATTGTGCACAGTTCTGGTCTCCGTATCCCTCGGTTAGACCACATCTGGAGCACTGTGCTGTACTGGGCTGGAGGAGGTAACAGAGATAGGGAGGGTTTCAGAGGCTGGAAGAGGTTTCAGAGATAGGGAGGGTTGTAGGGTTTGGAGGTTACAAAGATAGGGAAGGTTTTACAGACTGGAGGTTACAGTGATAGGGAGTGTTGAAGTGTCTGGAGGTTACAGTGATAGGGAGGGTTGTACGGACTGGAGGTTACAGAAATAGGGTGGGTTGTAGGCTCTGGAGGTTCAGAGATAGGGAGGGTTGTAGAGACTGGAGTTTACAGAGATAGGGAGCGTTGTAGAGACTGTAGGTTACAGAGATAGCGAGGGTGGTAGGCTCTGGAGGTTACCGAGAAAGGGAGTGTTGTAGGGACTGGAGGTAACAGAGATAGAGAGGGTTGAATGGACTGGAGGTTACAGAGATAGGGAGGGTTGTAGGGACTGTAGGTTACAGATACAGGGAGGGTTGTAGGGACTGGAGTTTACAGAGATAGGGAGGGTTGTAGGGACTGGAGGTTACAGAGATAGGGAGGGTAGTAGGGACTGGAGGTTACTGATACAGGGAGGGTTGTAGGGACTGGAGGTTACAGAGATAGGGAGGGTAGTAGGGACTGGAGGTTACAGAGATAGGGAGGGTTGTACGGACTGGAGGTTACAGAGACAGGGAGTTTACAAACAAGCTTTTCCACACAAGATGATATGAGCATTGATAAACAGACACATCAGGAAAGAATTGACACTCTGCCTCACACATATCGAAATAAGCAAATGTTCTCAGTATATCAATAGTTTCTTCATCTTATTTACATACAGGTTTTCGATAAAAACAACAAAAATCATGATCAAATCAGACAGCATTCAGCCTGAGGATAATTTACAGTGAGGCCCTCCTTCAGGACCCTGTTTAAAGAGGGAGTCTCTCCGTCAGGGACCCTGTTTAAAGAGGGAGTCTCTCTCTCAGGGACCCTGGTTAAAGATGAAGTCCCTCCGTCAGGGACCCTGTTTAAAGAGGGAGTCTCTCCCTCAGGGACCCTGTTTAAAGAGGGAGTCTCTCCGTCAGGGACCCTGTTTAAAGAGGGAGTCTCTCCGTCAGGGCCCCTGTTTAAAGAGGGAGTCTCTGCGTCAGGGCCCCTGTTTAAAGAGGGAGACTCTCCGTCAGGGACCCTGTTTAAAGAGGGAGTCTCTCCCTCAGGGACCCTGTTTAAAGAGGGAGTCTCTCTGTCTGGGACCCTGTTTAAAGGGGGAATCTCGCCGTCAGGGACCCTGTTTAAAGAGGGAGTCTCTCCCTCAGGGACCCTGTTTAAAGAGGGTGTCTCTCCATCTGGGACCCTGTTTATAGAGGAGTATCTCCGTCAGGGACCCTGTTTAAAGAGGGAGTCTCTCTGTCAGGGACCCTGTTTAAAGAGGGTGTCTCTCCATCTGGGACCCTGTTTATAGAGGGAGTCTCTCCATCAGGGACATAGTTTAAAGAGGGAGTCTCTCCGTCAGGGACCCTGTTAAAAAAGGGAGTCTCTCCGTCAGGGACATAGTTTAAAGAGGGAGTCTCTCCGTCAGGGACCCTGTTTAAAGAGGGAGTCTCTCCGTCAGGGACCCTGGTTAAAGAGGGAGTCTCTCCCTCAGGGACCCTGTTTAAAGAGGGAGTCTCTCCATCAGGGACCCTGTTTAAAGAGGGAGTCTCTCCCTCGGGGACCCTGTTTAAAGAGGGAGTCTCTCCCTCAGGGACCCTGTTTAAAGAGGGAGTCTCTCCGTCAGGGACCCTGTTTAAAGAGGGAGTCTCTCCCTCGGGGACCCTGTTGAAAGAGGGTGTCTCTCTGTCAGGGACACTGTTTAAAGAGGGAGTCTCTCTGTCAGGGACCCTGTTTACAGAGGGTGTCTCTCTGCCAGGGACACAGTTTCAGGAGGAAGTCTCTCCCTCAGGGACCCTGTTTTGAAGAGGGAGTGTCTGCATCAGGGACCCTCTTTTGAAGAGGGAGTCTCTCCATCTGGGACCCTGTTTATAGAGGAGTATCTCCGTCAGGGACCCTGTTTAAAGAGGGAGTCTCTCCGTCAGGGACCCTGTTTAAAGAGGGAGTCTCTCTGTCAGGGACGCTGTTTAAAGAGGGAGTCTCTCCGTCAGGGACCCTGTTTAAAGAGGTAGTCTCTCCCTCAGGGACCCTGTTTAAAGAGGGAGTCTCTCCGTCAGGGACCATGTTTAAAGAGGGAGTCTCTCTGTCAGGGACCCTGTTTAAAGAGGGAGTCTCTCCATCAGGGACCCTGTTTAAAGAGGGAGTCTCTCCGTCAGAGATCCTGTTTAAAGAGGGAGTCTCTCCATCAGGGACCCTGTTTAAAGAGGGAGTCTCTCCGTCAGGGACCCTGTTTAAAGAGGAAGTCTCTCTCTCAGGGACCCTGTTTAAAGAGGGAGTCTCTCCGTCAGGGACCCTGTTTAAAGAGGGAGTCTCTCCGTCAGGGACACTGTTTAAAGAGGGAGTCTCTCCGTCAGGGACCCTGTTTAAAGAGGGATTCTATCCATCTGGGACCCTGTTTATAGAGGAGTATCTCCATCAGGGAACCAGATTAAAGAGGGTGTCTCTCTGTCAGGGACCCTGTTTACAGAGGGAATCTCTCTGTCAGGGACACAGTTTCAGGAGGGAGTCTCTCCATCAGGGACCCTGTTTAAAGAGGGAGTCTCTCCGTCAGGGACCCTGTTTAAAGAGGGAGTCTCTCCGTCAGGGACCCTGTAAAAGAGGGAGTCTCTCCATTCGGGACACTGTTTAAAGAGGGAGTCTCACCATCAGAGACCCTGTTTAAAGAGGGAGTCTCTCCGTCAGGGATCCTGTTTAAAGAGGGAGGCTCTCCGTCAGGGACCCTGTTTAAAGAGGGAGTCTCTCCATTAGGGACCCTGTTTAAAGAGGGAGTGTCTCCATCTGGGACCCTGCTTATAGAGGAGTCTCTCCGTCAGGGACCATGTTTAAAGAGGGGGTCTCTCCCTCAGGGACTCTGTTTAAAGAGGGATTCTCTCTTGGAGCACTGTGCACAGTTCTGGTCTCCCTATCCCTCGGTTAGACCACACTTGGAGCTCTGTGCCCAGTTCTGGTCTCCGTATCCCTCGGTTAGACCACACTTGGAGCACTGTGCACAGTTCTGGTCTCCGTATCCCTCGGTTAGACCACACTTGGAGCACTGTGCACAGTTCTGGTCTCCGTATCCCTCGGTTAGACCACAATTGGAGCACTGTGCACAGTTCTGGTCTCCGTATCCCTCGGTTAGACCACACTCGGAGCTCTGTGCACAGTTCTGGTCTCCGTATCCCTCGGTTAGACCATACTCGGAGCACTGTGCACAGTTCTGGTCTCCGTATCCCTCGGTTAGACCACACTCGGAGCACTGTGCACAGTTCTGGTCTCCGTATCCCTCGGTTAGACCACACTCGGAGCACTGTGCACAGTTCTGGTCTCCGTATCCCACGGTTAGACCACACTCGGAGCACTGTGCAGAGTTCTGGTCTCCGTATCCCTCGGTTAGACCACACTCGGAGCACTGTGCAGAGTTCTGGTCTCCGTATCCCTCGGTTAGACCACACTTGGAGCACTGTGCACAGTTCTGGTCTCCGTATCCCTCGGTTAGACCACACTTGGAGCAATGTGCACAGTTCTGGTCTCCGTATCCCTCGGTTAGACCACACTTGGAGCACTGTGCACAGTTCTGGTCTCTGTATCCCTCGGTTAGACCACACTTGGAGCACTGTGCACAGTTCTGGTCTCCGTATCCCTCGGTTAGACCACACTTGGAGCACTGTGCAAGGTTCTGGTCTCCCTATCCCTCGGTTAGACCACACTCGGAGCACTGTGCACAGTTCTGGTCTCCGTATCCCTCGGTTAGACCACACTTGGAGCACTGCGCACAGTTATGGTCTCCGTATCCCTCGGTTAGACCACACTTGGAGCACTGTGCACAGTTCTGGTCTCCGTATCCCTCGGTTAGACCACACTTGGAGCACTGTGCACAGTTCTGGTCCCCGTATCCCTCGGTTAGACCACACTTGAAGCACTGTGCACAGTTCTGGTCTCCCTAACCCTCGGTTAGACCACACTTGGAGCACTGTGCACAGTTCTGGTCTCCATATCCCTCGGTTAGACCACACTTGGAGCAATGTGCACAGTTCTGGTCTCCGTATCCATCGGTTAGACCACACTTGGAGCACTGTGCACAGTTCTGGTCTCCGTATCCCTCGGTTAGACCACACTTGGAGCACTGTGCACAGTTCTGGTCTCCGTATCCCTCGGTTAGACCACACTTGGAGCACTGTGCACAGTTCTGGTCTCCGCATCCCTCGGTTAGACCACACTTGGAGCACTGTGCACAGTTCTGGACTCCGTATCCCTCGGTTAGACCACACTTGGAGCACTGTGCACAGTTCTGGTCTCCGTACCCCTCGGTTAGACCACATTTGGAGCACTGTGCACAGTTCTGGTCTCCGTTCCCCTCGGTTAGACCACATTTGGAGCATTGTGCACAGTTCTGGTCTCCGTATCCCTCGGTTAGACCACATTTGGAGCATTGCGCACAGTTCTGGTCTCCGTATCCCTCGGTTAGACCACACTTGGAGCACTGTGCACAGTTCTGGTCTCCGTATCCCTCGGTTAGACCACATTTGGAGCATTGTGCACAGTTCTGGTCTCCGTATCCCTCGGTTAGACCACATCTGGAGCACTGTGCTGTACTGGGCTGGAGGAGGTAACAGAGATAGGGAGGGTTTCAGAGGCTGGAAGAGGTTTCAGAGATAGGGAGGGTTGTAGGGTTTGGAGGTTACAGAGATAGGGAAGGTTTTACAGACTGGAGGTTACAGTGATAGGGAGTGTTGAAGTGTCTGGAGGTTACAATGATAGGGAGGGTTGTACGGACTGGAGGTTACAGAAATAGGGTGGGTTGTAGGCTCTGGAGGTTACAGAGATAGGGAGGGTTGTAGAGACTGGAGTTTACAGAGATAGGGAGCGTTGTAGAGACTGTAGGTTACAGAGATAGCGAGGGTGGTAGGCTCTGGAGGTTACAGATAAAGGGAGTGTTGTAGGGACTGGAGGTTACAGAGATAGAGAGGGTTGCAGGGACTGGAGGTTACAGAGATAGGGAGGGTTGTAGGGACTGGAGGTTACAGATACAGGGAGGGTTGTAGGGACTGGAGGTTACAGAGATAGGGAGGGTTGTAGGGACTGGAGGTTACAGAGATAGGGAGGGTAGTAGGGACTGGAGGTTACTGATACAGGGAGGGTTGTAGGGACTGGAGGTTACAGAGATAGGGAGGGTAGTAGGGACTGGAGGTTACAGACACAGGGAGGGTTGTAGGGACTGGAGGTTACAGAGACAGGGAGTTTACAAACAAGCTTTTCCACACAAGATGATATGAGCATTGATAAACAGACACATCAGGAAAGAATTGACACTCTGCCTCACACATATCGAAATAAGCAAATGTTCTCAGTATATCAATAGTTTCTTCATCTTATTTACATACAGGTTTTCGATAAAAACAACAAAAATCATGATCAAATCAGACAGCATTCAGCCTGAGGATAATTTACAGTGATGCCCTCCTTCAGGACCCTGTTTAAAGAGGGAGTCTCTCCGTCAGGGACCCTGTTTAAAGAGGGAGTCTCTCCGTCAGGGACCCTGTTTAAAGAGGGAGTGTCTCCCTCAGGGACCCTGTTTAAAAGGGAGTCTCTCCCTCAGGGACCCTGTTTAAAGAGGGAGTCTCTCCCTCAGGGACCCTGTTTAAAGAGGGATTCTCTCCGTCAGGGACCCTGTTTAAAGAGGGAGTCTCTCTCTCAGGGACCCTGGTTAAAGAGGAAGTCCCTCCGTCAGGGACCCTGTTTAAAGAGGGAGTCTCTCCCTCAGGGACCCTGTTTAAAGAGGGAGTCTCACTGTCAGGGACCCTGTTTAAAGAGGGAGTCTCTCCATCAGGGACCCTGTTTAAAGAGGGAGTCGCTCCGTCAGGGACCCTGTTTAAAGATGGAGTCTCTCCGTCAGGGACCCTGTTTAAAGAGGGATTCTATCCATCTGGGACCCTGTTTATAGAGGATTCTCTCCATCAGGGATCCTGTTTAAAGAGGGAGTCTCTCCCTCAGACACCCTGTTTAAAAAGGGAGTCTCTCCATCAGGGACCCTGTTTAAAGTGGGAGTCTCTCCATCAGGGACCCTGTTTAAAGAGGGAGTCTCACTGTCAGGGACCCTGTTTAAAGAGGGAGTCTCTCCATCAGGGAACCTGTTTAAAGAGGGAGTCTCTCCGTCAGGGACCCTGTTTAAAGAGGGAGTCTCTCCGTCAGTGACCCTGTTTAAATTGGGAGTCTCTCCATCCGGGACCCTGTTTAAAGAGGGAGTCTCTCCACTGTTTTCACTGCTTGTTTGACCCTATAACCACACCCTCCCCCCCACCACCTCTCTATCTCTCTCTCTCTCCGCCCCCCACACACACAACTTAAACCAGCTTAAATTTCAACTCTTACTTGGACTCGAACTGAAGTTCTGTCGAAGGGTCATGAGGACTTGAAACGTCAACTCTTTTCTTCTCCGCCGATGCTGCCGGACCTGCTGAGTTTTTCCAGGTAATTCTGTTTTTGTTCTTATCTCCGTCAGGGACCCTGATTAAAGAGGGAATATCTCCATCTGGGACCCTGCTTATAGAGGAGTCTCTCCGTCAGGGACCATGTTTAAAGAGGGGGTCTCTCCCTCAGGGACTCTGTTTAAAGAGGGATTCTCTCTTGGAGCACTGTGCACAGTTCTGGTCTCCGTATCCCTCGGTTAGACCACACTCGGAGCACTGTGCACAGTTCTGGTCTCCGTATCCCTCGGTTAGACCACACTCGGAGCACTGTGCACAGTTCTGGTCTCCGTATCCCTCGGTTAGACCACACTCGGAGCACTGTGCACAGTTCTGGTCTCCGTATCCCTCGGTTAGACCACACTCGGAGCACTGTGCACAGTTCTGGTCTCCGTATCCCTCGGTTAGACCACACTCGGAGCACTGTGCACAGTTCTGGTCTCCGTATCCCTCGGTTAGACCACACTCGGAGCACTGTGCAAAGTTCTGGTCTCCGTATCCCTCGGTTAGACCACACTCGGAGCACTGTGCACAGTTCTGGTCTCCGTATCCCTCGGTTAGACCACACTTGGAGCACTGTGCACAGTTCTGGTCTCCGTATCCCTCGGTTAGACCACACTTGGAGCACTGTGCACAGTTCTGGTCTCCGTATCCCTCGGTTAGACCACACTTGGAGCACTGTGCACAGTTCTGGTCTCTGTATCCCTCGGTTATACCACACTTGGAGCACTGTGCACAGTTCTGGTCTCCCTATCCCTCGGTTAGACCACACTCGGAGCATTGTGCACAGTTCTGGTCTCCGTATCCCTCGGTTAGACCACATCTGGAGCACTGTGCTGTACTGGGCTGGAGGAGGTAACAGAGATAGGGAGGGTTTCAGAGGCTGGAAGAGGTTTCAGAGATAGGGAGGGTTGTAGGGTTTGGAGGTTACAAAGATAGGGAAGGTTTTACAGACTGGAGGTTACAGTGATAGGGAGTGTTGAAGTGTCTGGAGGTTACAGTGATAGGGAGGGTTGTACGGACTGGAGGTTACAGAAATAGGGTGGGTTGTAGGCTCTGGAGGTTCAGAGATAGGGAGGGTTGTAGAGACTGGAGTTTACAGAGATAGGGAGCGTTGTAGAGACTGTAGGTTACAGAGATAGCGAGGGTGGTAGGCTCTGGAGGTTACTGATACAGGGAGGGTTGTAGGGACTGGAGGTTACAGAGATAGGGAGGGTTGTAGGGACTGGAGGTTACAGAGACAGGGAGTTTACAAACAAGCTTTTCCACACAAGATGATATGAGCATTGATAAACAGACACATCAGGAAAGAATTGACACTCTGCCTCACACATATCGAAATAAGCAAATGTTCTCAGTATATCAATAGTTTCTTCATCTTATTTACATACAGGTTTTCGATAAAAACAACAAAAATCATGATCAAATCAGACAGCATTCAGCCTGAGGATAATTTACAGTGAGGCCCTCCTTCAGGACCCTGTTTAAAGAGGGAGTCTCTCCGTCAGGGACCCTGTTTAAAGAGGGAGTCTCTCTCTCAGGGACCCTGGTTAAAGAGGAAGTCCCTCCGTCAGGGACCCTGTTTAAAGAGGGAGTCTCTCCCTCAGGGACCCTGTTTAAAGAGGGAGTCTCTCCGTCAGGGACCCTGTTTAAAGAGGGAGTCTCTCCGTCAGGGCCCCTGTTTAAAGAGGGAGTCTCTCCGTCAGGGACCCTGTTTAAAGAGGGAGTCTCTCCCTCAGGGACCCTGTTTAAAGAGGGTGTCTCTCCGTCAGGGACCCTGTTTAAAGAGGGAGTCTCTCCCTCAGGGACCCTGTTTAAAGAGGGTGTCTCTCCATCTGGGACCCTGTTTATAGAGGAGTATCTCCGTCAGGGACCCTGTTTAAAGAGGGAGTCTCTCTGTCAGGGACCCTGTTTAAAGAGGGTGTCTCTCCATCTGGGACCCTGTTTATAGAGGGAGTCTCTCCATCAGGGACATAGTTTAAAGAGGGAGTCTCTCCGTCAGGGACCCTGTTTAAAGAGGGAGTCTCTCCGTCAGGGACATAGTTTAAAGAGGGAGTCTCTCCGTCAGGGACCCTGTTTAAAGAGGGAGTCTCTCCGTCAGGGACCCTGGTTAAAGAGGGAGTCTCTCCCTCAGGGACCCTGGTTAAAGAGGGAGTCTCTCCATCAGGGACCCTGTTTAAAGAGGGAGTCTCTCCCTCGGGGACCCTGTTTAAAGAGGGAGTCTCTCCCTCAGGGACCCTGTTTAAAGAGGGAGTCTCTCCGTCAGGGACCCTGTTTAAAGAGGGAGTCTCTCCCTCGGGGACCCTGTTGAAAGAGGGTGTCTCTCTGTCAGGGACACTGTTTAAAGAGGGAGTCTCTCTGTCAGGGACCCTGTTTACAGAGGGAGTCTCTCTGCCAGGGACACAGTTTCAGGAGGAAGTCTCTCCCTCAGGGACCCTGTTTTGAAGAGGGAGTGTCTGCATCAGGGACCCTCTTTTGAAGAGGGAGTCTCTCCATCTGGGACCCTGTTTATAGAGGAGTATCTCCGTCAGGGACCCTGTTTAAAGAGGGAGTCTCTCTGTCAGGGACCCTGTTTAAAGAGGGAGTCTCTCCGTCAGGGACCCTGTTTAAAGAGGGAGTCTCTCTGTCAGGGACGCTGTTTAAAGAGGGAGTCTCTCCGTCAGGGACCCTGTTTAAAGAGGGAGTCTCTCCCTCAGGGACCCTGTTTAAAGAGGGAGTCTCTCCGTCAGGGACCATGTTTAAAGAGGGAGTCTCTCTGTCAGGGACCCTGTTTAAAGAGGGAGTCTCTCCATCAGGGACCCTGTTTAAAGAGGGAGTCTCTCCGTCAGAGACCCTGTTTAAAGAGGGAGTCTCTCCGTCCGTGACCCTGTTTAAAGAGGGAGTCTCTCCGTCAGGGACCATGTTTAAAGAGGGAGTCTCTCCGTCAGGGACACTGTTTAAAGAGGGAGTCTCTCCGTCAGAGATCCTGTTTAAAGAGGGAGTCTCTCCATCAGGGACCCTGTTTAAAGAGGGAGTCTCTCCGTCAGGGACCCTGTTTAAAGAGGAAGTCTCTCTCTCAGGGACCCTGTTTAAAGAGGGAGTCTCTCCGTCAGGGACCCTGTTTAAAGAGGGAGTCTCTCCGTCAGGGACCCTGTTTAAAGAGGGAGTCTCTCCGTCAGGGACCCTGTTTAAAGAGGGAGTCTCTCCCTCGGAGACCCTGTTTAAAGAGGGAGTCTCTCCCTCGGAGACCTTGTTTAAAAAGGGAGTCTCTCCGTCAGGGATACGGTTTATAGGGTGACAAGGCAGCCACACATCCAGACCTCAATCAGTGTTTGGGGGCTTTGCCTGAATGAAGCACTCGAGTGTTTCACAGGTTTGTTCACTCTGCCGGGTCCCATCATTTAATCCCTGTGAGTCTGTAATTGGTGCTCAAGGAGAAACAGGAAGTGAGGAATAATGTATTTTACAGTTGAAGTCACAGGGAATTCTGTAAATCTCAGAAGATAATAAAGATCATCGGTTAGACCACACTAGGAGCACTGTGCACAGTTCTGGTCTCCGTATCCCTCGGTTAGACCACACTTGGAGCTCTGTGCACAGTTCTGGTCTCCGTATCCCTCGGTTAGACCACACTTGGAGCACTGTGCACAGTTCTGGTCTCCGCATCCCTCGGTTAGACCACACTTGGAGCACTGTGCACAGTTCTGGTCTCCGTATCCCTCGGTTGGACCACACTTGGAGCACTGGGCAAGTTCTGGTCCCCGTATCCCTCGGTAAGACCACACTTGGAGCACTGTGCACAGTTCTGGTCTCCCTATCCCTCGGTTAGACCACACTTGGAGCACTGTGCACAGTTCTGGTCTCCGTATCCCTTCGGTTAGACCACACTTGGAGCACTGTGCACAGTTCTGGTCTTCGTATCCCTCGGTTAGACCACATCTGGAGCACTGTGCTGTACTGGGCTGGAGGAGGTAACAGAGATAGGGAAGGTTTCAGAGGCTGGAAGAGGTTTCGGAGATAGGGAGGGTTGTAGGGACTGGAGGTTACAGTGATAGGGAGGGTTGTACGGACTGGAGGTTGCAGAGATAGGGTGGGTTGTAGGCTCTGGGGGTTACAGAAATAGGGAGGGTTGTAGAGACTGTAGGTGACAGAGATAGCGAGGGAGGTACGCTCTGGAGGTTACAGAGATAGGGAGGGTTGTAGGGACTGGTGGTTACAGAGGTAGGGAGTGTTGTAGGGACTTGAGGTTACAGAGATAGGGAGGGTTGCAGGGACTGGAGGTTACAGAGATAGGGAGGGTTGTAGTGACTGTAGGTTACAGAGATAGGGAGGGTTGTAGTGACTGTAGGTTACAGAGATAGGGACGGTTATAGGGACTGGAGGTTGCAGAGACAGGGACGGTTGTAGGAACTGGAGGTTACAGAGATAGGAAAGGTGTAGGGGCTGGAGGTTACAGAGATATGGAGGGTTGTAGGGACTGGAGGTTACAGTGATAGGGAGGGGAGTAAGGACTGGAGGTTACAGAGGTAGGGAGGGTTGTAGGGACTGGAGGTTACAGATACAGGGAGGGTTGTAGGAACTGGAGGTTACAGATACAGGGAGGGTTGTAGGGACTGGAGGTTACAGAGACAGGGAGGATTGTAGGGACTGGTGGTTACAGAGACAGGGAGGGTTGTAGGGACTGGAGGTTACAGAGATAGGGAGGGTTGCAGGGACTGGAGGTTACAGAGACAGGGAGGGTTGTAGGGACTGGAGGTTACAGAGATAGGGAGGGTTGTAGGGACTGGAGGTTACAGATACAGGGAGGGTTGTAGGGACTGGAGGTTACAGAGATTAGGAGGGTTGTAGGGACTGGAGGTTACAGAGATAGGGAGGGTTGTAGGGACTGGAGGTTACAGAGATAGGGAGGGTAGTAGGGACTGGAGGTTACAGAGATAGGGAGGGTTGTAGGGACTGGAGGTTACAGAGATAGGGAGGGTTGTAGGGACTGGAGGTTACAGAGATAGGGAGGGTTGTAGGGACTGGAGGTTACAGAGATAGGGAGGGTTGTACGGACTGGAGGTTACAGAGACAGGGAGTTTACAAACAAGCTTTTCCACACAAGATGATATGAGCATTGATAAACAGACACATCAGGAAAGAATTGACACTCTGCCTCACACATATCGAAATAAGCAAATGTTCTCAGTATATCAATAGTTTATTCATCCTATTTACATACAGGTTTTCGATAAAAACAACAAAAATCATGATCAAATCAGACAGCATTCAGCCTGAGGATAATTTACAGTGAGGCCCTCCTTCAGGACCCTGTTTAAAGAGGGAGTCTCTCTGTCAGGGACCCTGTTTAAAGAGGGAGTGTCTCCGACAGAGACCCTGTTTAAAGAGGGAGTCTCTCCGTCAGGGACCCTGTTTAAAAAGGGAGTCTCTCCGTCAGGGATACGGTTTATAGGGTGACAAGGCAGCCACACATCCAGACCTCAATCAGTGTTTGGGGGCTTTGCCTGAATGAAGCACTCGAGTGTTTCACAGGATTGTTCACTCTGCCGGGTCCCATCATTTAATCCCTGTGAGTCTGTAATTGGGGCTCAAGGAGAAACAGGAAGTGAGGAATAATGTATTTTACAGTTGAAGTCACGGGGAATTCTGTAAATCTCAGAAGATAATAAAGATCATCGGTTAGACCACACTCGGAGCACTGTGCACAGTTCTGGTCTCCGTATCCCTCGGTTAGACCACACTTGGAGCACTGTGCACAGTTCCGGTCTCCGTATCCCTCGGTTAGACCACACTTGGAGCACTGTGCACAGTTCTGGTCTCCGTATCCCTCGGTTAGACCACACTTGGAGCACTGTGCACAGTTCTGGTCTCCGTATCCCTCGGTTAGACCACACTTGGAGCACTGTGCACAGTTCCGGTCTCCGTATCCCTCGGTTAGACCACACTTGGAGCACTGTGCACAGTTCCGGTCTCCGTATCCCTCGGTTAGACCACACTTGGAGCACTGTGCACAGTTCCGGTCTCCGTATCCCTCGGTTAGACCACACTAGGAGCACTGTGCACAGTTCTGGTCTCCGCATCCCTCGGTTAGACCACACTTGGAGCTCTGTGCACAGTTCTGGTCTCCGTATCCCTCGGTTAGACCACATTTGGAGCACTGTGCACAGTTCTGGTCTCCGTATCCCTCGGTTAGACCACACTTGGAGCACTGTGCACAGTTCTGGTCTCCGTATCCCTCGGTTAGACCACATTTGGAGCACTGTGCACAGTTCTGGTCTCCGTATCCCTCGGTTAGACCACACTTGGAGCACTGTGCACAGTTCTGGTCTCCGTATCCCTCGGTTAGACCACACTTGGAGCACTGTGCACAGTTCTGGTCTCCGTATCCCTCGGTTAGACCACACTTGGAGCACTGTGCACAGTTCTGGTCTCCGTATCCCTCGGTTAGACCACACTTGGAGCACTGTGCACAGTTCTGGTCTCCGTATCCCTTGGTTAGACCACACTTGGAGCACTGTGCACTGTTCTGGTCTCCGTATCCCTCGGTTGGACCACACTTGGAGCACTGGGCACAGTTCTGGTCCCCGTATCCCTCGGTTAGACCACACTTGGAGCACTGTGCACAGTTCTGGTCTCCCTAGCCCTCGGTTAGACCACACTTGGAGCACTGTGCACAGTTCTGGTCTCCCTAGCCCTCGGTTAGACCACACTTGGAGCACTGTGCACAGTTCTGGTCTCCGTATCCCTCGGTTAGACCACATCTGGAGCACTGTGCTGTACTGGGCTGGAGGAGGTAACAGAGATAGGGAGGGTTTCAGAGGCTGGAAGAGGTTTCGGAGATAGGGAGGGTTGTAGGGACTGGAGGTTACAGTGATAGGGAGGGTTGTACGGACTGGAGGTTGCAGAGATAGGGTGGGTTGTAGGCTCTGGAGGTTACAGAAATAGGGAGGGTTGTAGAGACTGCAGGTTACAGAGATAGCGAGGGAGGTACGCTCTGGAGGTTACAGAGATAGGGAGGGTTGTAGGGACTGGTGGTTACAGAGGTAGGGAGTGTTGTAGGGACTTGAGGTTACAGAGATAGGGAGGGTTGCAGGGACTGGAGGTTACAGTGATAGGGAGGGTTGAATGGACTGGAGCTTGCAGAGATAGTGTGGGTTGTAGGCTCTGGAGGTTAAAGAGATAGGGAGGGTTGTAGGGACTGGAGGTTACAGAGATAGGGAGGGTAGTAGGGACTGGAGGTTACAGAGATAGGGAGGGTTGTAGGGGCTGGAGGTTACAGAGATAGGGAGGGTTGTAGGGACTGGAGGTTACAGAGATAGGGAGGGTTGTAGGGACTGGAGGTTACAGAGATAGGGAGGGTTGTACGGACTGGAGGTTACAGAGACAGGGAGTTTACAAACAAGCTTTTCCACACAAGATGATATGAGCATTGATAAACAGACACATCAGGAAAGAATTGACACTCTGCCTCACACATATCGAAATAAGCAAATGTTCTCAGTATTTCAATAGTTTATTCATCCTATTTACATACAGGTTTTCGATAAAAACATCAAATATCATGATCAAATCAGACAGCATTCAGCCTGAGGATAATTTACAGTGAGGCCCTCCTTCAGGACCCTGTTTAAAGAGGGAGTCTCTCTGTCAGGGACCCTGTTTAAAGAGGGAGTCTCTCCGTCAGGGACCCTGTTTAAAGAGGGAGTCTCTCCGTCAGGGACCCTGTTTAAAGAGGGAGTCTCTCCATCAGGGACCCTGTTTAAAGAGGGAGTGTCTCCGACAGAGACCCTGTTTAAAGAGGGAGTCTCTCCATCAGGGACCCTGTTTAAAGAGGGAGTCTCTCCGTCAGGGACCCTGTTTAAAGAGGGAGTCTCTCCGTCAGGGACCCTGTTTAAAGACGGAGTCTCTCCATCAGGGACCCTGGTTAAAGTGGGAGTCTCTCTGTCAGGGACACTGTTTAAAGAGGGAGTCTCTCCGTCTGGGACCCTGTTTAAAGAGGGAGTCTCTCCGTCTGGGACCCTGTTTAAAGAGGGAGTCTCTCTGTCAGGGACCATGTTTTAAGAGGGATTCTCTACATCAGGGACCCTGTTTAAAGAGGGAGCCTCACTGTCAGGGATCCTGTTTAAAGAGGGAATCTCTCCATCAGGGACGCTGTTTAAAGAGGGAGTCTCTCCGTCTGGGACCCTGTTTAAAGAGGGAGTCTGTCCTTCAGGGACCCTGTTTAAAGACGGAGTCTCTCCATCAGGGACCCTGGTTAAAGTGGGAGTCTCTCTGTCAGGGACCCTGTTTAAAGAGGGAGTCTCTCCGTCTGGGACCCTGTTTAAAGAGGGAGTCTCTCCGTCTGGGACCCTGTTTAAAGAGGGAGTCTCTCTGTCAGGGACCATGTTTTAAGAGGGATTCTCTCCATCAGGGACCCTGTTTAAAGAGGGAGCCTCACTGTCAGGGATCCTGTTTAAAGAGGGAATCTCTCCATCAGGGACCCTGTTTAAAGAGGGAGTCTCTCCGTCTGGGACCCTGTTTAAAGAGGGAGTCTGTCCTTCAGGGACCCTGTTTAAAGAGGGAGTCCCTCCTTCAGGGACCCTGTTTAAAGAGGGAGTCTATCTGTCAGGGACCTTGTTTAAAGAGGGAGTCTCTCTGTCAGGGACCCTGGTTAAAGAGGGAGTCTCTCTGTCAGGGACCCTGTTTAAAGAGGCAGTCTCTCCCTCGGGGACCCTGTTTAAAGAGGAAGTCTCTCTGTCAGCGACCCTGTTTAAAGAGGGCGTCTCTCCCTCAGGGACCATTTTTAATGAGGGAGTCTCTCCATCTGGGACCCTGTTTATAGAGAAGTATCTCCGTCAGGGACCCTGTTTAAAGAGGGAGTCTCTCTGTCAGTGACCCTGTTTAAAGAGGGAGTCTCTCTGTCAGCGACCCTGTTTAAAGAGGGAGTCTCTCCGTCAGGGACCCTGTTTAAAGAGGGAGTCTCTCCATCTGGGACCCTGTTTAAAGAGGGAGTCTCTCCGTCAGGGACCCTGTTTAAAGAGGGAGTCTCTCCGTCAGGGACCCTGTTTAAAGAGGGAGTCTCTCCATTAGGGACCCTGTTTAAAGAGGGAGTCTCTCCGTCAGGGACCCTGTTTAAAGAGGGAGTCTCTCCGTCAGGGACCCTGTTTAAAGAGGGAGTCTCTCCGTCAGGGACCCTGTTTAAAGAGGGAGTCTCTCCGTCAGGGACCCTGTTTAAAGAGGGAGTCTCTCCGTCAGGGACCCTGTTTAAAGAGGGACTCTCTCTGTCAGGGACCCTGTTTAAAGAGGGAGTCTCTCCATCAGTGACCCTGTTTAAAGAGGGAGTGTCTCCGACAGAGAACCTGTTTAAAGAGGGAGTCTGTCTGTCAGGGACACTGTTTAAAGAGGGAGTCTCTCCGTCAGGGACCCTGTTTAAAGAGGGAGTCTCTCCCTCTGGGACCCAGTTTGAAGATGGAGTCTCTCCGTCAGGGACCCAGTTTAAAGATGGAGTCTCTCCGTCAGGGACCCAGTTTAAAGATGGAGTCTCTTCGTCAGGGACCCTGTTTAAAGAGGGAGACTCTCCATCAGGGACCCTGTTTAAAGAGGGAGTCTCTCTGTCAGGGACCCTGTTTAAAGAGGGAGTCTCTAGGTCAGGGACCCTGTTTAAAGAGGGAGTCTCTCTGTCAGGGACCCTGTTTAAAGAGGGAGTCTCTAGGTCAGGGATCCTGTTTAAAGAGGGAGTCTCTCCATCAGGGACCCTGTTTAAAGAGGGAGTGTCTCCGACAGAGACCCTGTTTAAAGAGGGAGTCTCTCTGTCAGGGACACAGTTTAAAGAGGGAGTCTCTCCGTCAGGGACCCCTTTTAAAGAGGGAGTCTCTCTGTCAGGGACCCTGTTTAAAGAGGGAGTCTCTCCCTCACGTACCCTGTTGAAAGAGGGAGTCCCTCTGTCAGCAACACAGTTTAAAGAGGGAGTGTCTCCGACAGAGACCCTGTTTAAAGAGGGAGTCTCTCCCTCGGGGACCCTGTTTAAAGAGGGAGTGTCTCCGTCTGTGACCCTGTTTAAAGAGGGAGTCTCTCCGTCAGGGACCCTGTTTAAAGAGGGATTCTCTCCATCTGGGACCCTGTTTAAAGAGGGAGTCTCTCTGTCAGGGACCCTGTTTAAAGAGGGAGTCTCTCTGTTCATGACCCTGTTTAAAGAGGGAGTCTCTCTGTCAGGGACCCTGTTTAAAGAGGGAGTCTCTCTGTCAGGGACCCTGTTTAAAGAGGGAGTCTCTCTGTCAGCGACCCTGTTTAAAGAGGGAGTCTCTCCTTCAGGGACCCTGGATGAAGAGGGAGTCTTTCTGACAGGGACAAAGTTTCAGGAGGAAGTCTCCCTCCTCGGGACCCTGTTTAAAGAGGGAGTATCTCCATCAGGGACCCGGTTTTGAAGAGGGAGTCTCTCTGTCAGGGACCCTGTTTAAAGGGGGAGTCTCTCCCTCGGAGACCCTGTTTAAAAAGGGAGTCTCTCCGTCAGGGACCCTGTTTAAAGAGGGAGTCTCTCCCTCGGAGACCCTGTTTAAAGAGGGAGTCTCTCTCTCAGGGACCCTGTTTAAAGAGGGAGTCTCTCCGTCAGGGACCCTGTTTAAAGAGGGAGTCTCTCCGTCAGGGACCCTGTTTAAAAAGGGAGTCTCTCCGTCAGGGATACGGTTTATAGGGTGACAAGGCAGCCACACATCCAGACCTCAATCAGTGTTTGGGGGCTTTGCCTGATTGAAGCACTCGAGTGTTTCACAGGTTTGTTCACTCTGCCGGGTCCCATCATTTAATCCCTGTGAGTCTGTAATTGGGGCTCAAGGAGAAACAGGAAGTGAGGAATAATGTATTTTACAGTTGAAGTCACAGGGAATTCTGTAAATCTCAGAAATTAATAAAGATCATCGGTTGGACCACACTCGGAGCACTGTGCACAGTTCTGGTCTCCGTATCCCTCGGTTAGACCACACTTGGAGCACTGTGCACAGTTCTGGTCTCCGTATCCCTCGGTTAGACCACACTTGGAGCACAGTGCACAGTTCTGGTCTCTGTATCCCTCGGTAAGACCACACTTGGAGCACTGTGCACAGTTCTGGTCTCCGTATCCCTCGGTTAGACCACACTTGGAGCACTGTGCACAGTTCTGGTCTCCGTATCCCTCGGTTGGACCACACTTGGAGCACTGGGCAAGTTCTGGTCCCCGTATCCCTCGGTTAGACCACACTTGGAGCACTGTGCACAGTTCTGGTCTCCGTATCCCTCGGTTAGACCACACTCGAAGCACTGTGCACAGTTCTGGTCTCCCTATCCCTCGGTTAGACCACACTTGGAGCACTGTGCACAGTTCTGGTCTCCGTATCCCTTCGGTTAGACCACACTTGGAGCACTGTGCACAGTTCTGGTCTGCGTATCCCTCGGTTAGACCACATCTGGAGCACTGTGCTGTACTGGGCTGGAGGAGGTAACAGAGATAGGGAGGGTTTCAGAGGCTGGAAGAGGTTTCGGAGATAGGGAGGGTTGTAGGGACTGGAGGTTACAGTGATAGGGAGGGTTGTACGGACTGGAGGTTGCAGAGATAGGGTGGGTTGTAGGCTCTGGGGGTTACAGAAATAGGGAGGGTTGTAGAGACTGTAGGTTACAGAGATAGCGAGGGAGGTACGCTCTGGAGGTTACAGAGATAGGGAGGGTTGTAGGGACTGGTGGTTACAGAGGTAGGGAGTGTTGTAGTGACTGTAGGTTACAGAGATAGGGAGGGTTGTAGTGACTGTAGGTTACAGAGATAGGGACGGTTATAGGGACTGGAGGTTGCAGAGACAGGGACGGTTGTAGGAACTGGAGGTTACAGAGATAGGAAAGGTGTATGGGCTGGAGGTTACAGAGATATGGAGGGTTGTAGGGACTGGAGGTTACAGTGATAGGGAGGGGAGTAAGAACTGGAGGTTACAGAGGTAGGGAGGGTTGTAGGGACTGGAGGTTACAGATACAGGGAGGGTTGTAGGGACTGGAGGTTACAGATACAGGGAGGGTTGTAGGGACTGGAGGTTACAGAGACAGGGAGGGTTGTAGGGACTGGAGGTTACAGAGACAGGGAGGGTTGTAGGGACTGGAGGTTACAGAGATAGGGAGGGTTGCAGGGAATGGAGGTTACAGAGACAGGGAGGGTTGTAGGGACTGGAGGTTACAGAGATAGGGAGGGTTGTAGGGACTGGAGGTTACAGATACAGGGAGGGTTGTAGGGACTGGAGGTTACAGAGATTAGGAGGGTTGTAGGGGCTGGAGGTTACAGAGATAGGGAGGGTTGTAGGGACTGGAGATTACAGAGATAGGGAGGGTTGTAGGGACTGGAGGTTACAGAGATAGGGAGGGTTGTAGGGACTGGAGGTTACAGAGACAGGGAGGGTTGTAGGGACTGGAGGTTACAGAGACAGGGAGTTTACAAAGAAGCTTTTCCACACAAGATGATATGAGCATTGATAAACAGACACATCAGGAAAGAATTGACACTCTGCCTCACACATATCGAAATAAGCAAATGTTCTCAGTATATCAATAGTTTATTCATCCTATTTACATACAGGTTTTCGATAAAAACAACAAAACTCATGATCAAATCAGACAGCATTCAGCCTGAGGATAATTTACAGTGAGGCCCTCCTTCAGGACCCTGTTTAAAGAGGGAGTCTCTCCCTCGGAGACCCTGTTTAAAGAGGGTGTCTCTCCGTCAGGGACCCTGTTTAAAGGGGGAGTCTCTCTCTCAGAGACCCTGTTTAAAGAGGGATTCTCTCCATCAGGGACACTGTTTAAAGAGGGAGTCTCTCCCTCAGGGACCCTGTTTAAAGAGGGAGTCTCTCCGTCAGGGACCCTGTTTAAAAAGGGAGTCTCTCCGTCAGGGATACGGTTTATAGGGTGACAAGGCAGCCACACATCCAGACCTCAATCAGTGTTTGGGGGCTTTGCCTGAATGAAGCACTCGAGTGTTTCACAGGTTTGTTCACTCTGCCGGGTCCCATCATTCAATCCCTGTGAGTCTGTAATTGGGGCTCAAGGAAAAACAGGAAGTGAGGAATAATGTATTTCACAATTGAAGTCACGGGGAATTCTGTAAATCTCAGAAGATAATAAAGATCATCGGTTAGACCACACTCGGAACACTGTGCGCAGTTCTGGTCTCCGTATCCCTCGGTTAGACCACACTCGGAGCTCTGTGCACAGTTCTGGTCTCCGTATCCCTCGGTTAGACCACACTTGGAGCACTGTGCACAGTTCTGGTCTCCCTATCCCTCGGTTAGACCACACTTGGAGCACTGTGCACAGTTCTGGTCTCCGTATCCCTCGGTTAGACCACACTTGGAGCACTGTGCACAGTTCTGGTCTCCGTATCCCTCGGATAGACCACACTAGGAGCACTGTGCACAGTTCTGGTCTCCATATCCCTCGGTTAGACCACACTAGGAGCACTGTGCACAGTTCTGGTCTCCGTATCCCTCGGTTAGACCACACTAGGAGCACTGTGCACAGTTCTGGTCTCCGTATCCCTCGGTTAGACCACACTTGGAGCACTGTGCACAGTTCTGGTCTCCGTATCCCTCGGTTAGACCACACTTGGAGCACTGTGCACAGTTCTGGTCTCCGTATCCCTCGGTTAGACCACACTTGGAGCACTGTGCACAGTTCTGGTCTCCGTATCCCTCGGTTAGACCACACTAGGAGCACTGTGCACAGTTCTGGTCTCCGTATCCCTCGGTTAGACCACACTAGCAGCACTGTGCCCTGTTCTGGTCTCCGTGTCCCTCGGTTAGACCACACTTGGAGCACTGTGCACAGTTCTGGTCTCCGTATCCCTCGGTTAGACCACACTTGGAGCACTGTGCACTGTTCTGGTCTCCGTATCCCTCGGTTAGACCACACTTGGAGCACTGTGCACTGTTCTGGTCTCCGTATCCCTCGGTAAGACCACACTTGGAGCACTGTGCACAGTTCTGGTCTCCGTATCCCTCGGTTAGACCACACTAGGAGCACTGTGCACAGTTCTGGTCTCCGTATCCCTCGGTTAGACCACACTAGGAGCACTGTGCACAGTTCTGGTCTCCGTATCCCTCGGTTAGACCACACTTGCAGCACTGTGCACAGTTCTGGTCTCCGTATCCCTCGGTTAGACCACACTTGCAGCACTGTGCACAGTTCTGGTCTCCGTATCCCTCGGTTAGACTACACTTGGAGCACTGTGCACAGTTCTGGTCTCCGTATCCCTCGGTTAGACCACACTTGGAGCACTGTGCACAGTTCTGGTCTCCGTATCCCTCGGTTAGACCACACTTGGAGCACTGTGCACAGTTCTGGTCTCCGTATCCCTCCGTTAGACCACACTTGGAGCACTGTGCACAGTTCTTGTCTCCGTATCCCTCCGTTAGACCACACTTGGAGCACTGTGCACAGTTCCGGTCTCCGTATCCCTCGGTTAGACCACACTTGGAGCAATGTGCACAGTTCCGGTCTCCGTATCCCTCGGTTAGACCACACTTGGGGCACTGTGCACAGTTCCGGTCTCCGTATCCCTCGGTTAGACCACACTTGGAGCAATGTGCACAGTTCCGGTCTCCGTATCCCTCGGTTAGACCACACTTGGAGCACTGTGCACAGTTCTGGTCTCCGTATCCCTCGGTTAGACCACACTAGGAGCACTGTGCACAGTTCTGGTCTCCGTATCCCTCGGTTAGACCACACTTGGAGCACTGTGCACAGTTCTGGTCTCCGTATCCCTCGGTTAGACCACACTAGGAGCACTGTGCACAGTTCTGGTCTCCGCATCCCTCGGTTAGACCACACTAGGAGCACTGTGCACAGTTCTGGTCTCCGTATCCCTCGGTTAGACCACACTTGGAGCACTGTGCACAGTTCTGGTCTCCGTATTCCTCGGTTAGACCACCCTTGGAGCACTGTGCACAGTTCTGGTCTCCGTATCCCTCGGTTAGACCACACTTGGAGCACTGTGCACAGTTCTGGTCTCCGTATCCCTCGGTTAGACCACACTTGGAGCACTGTGCACAGTTCTGGTCTCCGTATCCCTCGGTTAGACCACACTTGGAGCACTGTGCACAGTTCTGGTCTCCGTATCCCTCGGTTAGACCACACTTGGAGCACTGTGCACAGTTCTGGTCTCCGTATCCCTCGGTTAGACCACACTTGGAGCACTGTGCACAGTTCTGGTCTCCGTATCCCTCGGTTAGACCACACTTGGAGCACTGTGCACAGTTCTGGTCTCCGTATCCCTCGGTTAGACCACACTTGGAGCACTGTGCACAGTTCTGGTCTCCCTATCCCTCGGTTAGACCACCCTTGGAGCACTGTGCACAGTTCTGGTCTCCGTATCCCTCGGTTAGACCACACTCGGAGCACTGTGCACAGTTCTGGTCTCCGTATCCCTCGGTTAAACGACACTTGGAGCACTGTGCACAGTTCTGGTCTCCGTATCCCTCGGTTAGACCACACTTGCAGCACTGTGCACAGTTCTGGTCTCCGTATCCCTCGGTTAGACCACACTTGGAGCACTGTGCACAGTTCTGGTCTCCGTATCCCTCGGTTAGACCACACTTGGAGCACTGTGCACAGTTCTGGTCACCCTATCCCTCGGTTAGACCACACTTGGAGCTCTGTGCACAGTTCTGGTCTCCGTATTCCTCGGTTACACCACATCTGGAGCACTGTGCTGTACTGGGCTGGAGGAGTTAACAGTGATAGTGAAGATTGTAGGGGTTGGAGGAGGTTTCAGTGAAAGGGAGAGTTGTCGAGACTGGAGGTTACAGAGATAGGTAGGGTTGTAGGGACTGGAGGTTACAGAGATAGGGAGTGTTGTAGGGACTGGAGGTTACAGAGATAGGGAGGGTTGTAGGGACTGGAGGTTACAGAGATAGGGAGGGTTCTAGGGACTGGAGGTTACAGAGATAGGGAGGGTTGTAGGGACTGGAGGTTACAGAGATAGGGAGGGTTGTAGGGACTGGAGGTTACAGAGATAGGGAGGGTTGTAGGGACTGGAGGTTACAGAGATAGGGAGGGTTGTAGGGACTGGAGGTTACAGAGATAGGGAGGGTTCTAGGGACTGGAGGTTACAGAGATAGGGAGGGTTGTAGGGACTGGAGGTTACAGAGATAGGGAGGGTTGTAGGGACTGGAGGTTACAGAGACAGGGAGTTTACAAAGAAGCTTTTCCACACAGGATGATATGAGCATTGATAAACAGACACATCAGGAAAGAATTGACACTCTGCCTCACACATATCGAAATAAGCAAATGTTCTCAGTATTTCAATAGTTTATTCATCCTATTTACATACAGGTTTTCGATGAAAACAACAAAAATCATGATCAAATCAGACAGCATTCAGCCTGAGGATAATTTACAGTGAGGCCCTCCTTCAGGACCCTGTTTAAAGAGGGAGTCTCTCCGTTAGGGACCCTGTAAAAGAGGGAGTCTCTCCATCAGGGACCCTGTTTAAAGAGGGAGTCTCTCCGTCAGGGACCCTGTTTAAAGAGGGAGTCTCTCTGTCAGGGACCCTGTTTAAAGAGGGACTCTCTCCGTCAGGGACCCTGTTTAAAGAGGGAGTCTCTCCGTCAGGGACTCTGTTTAAAGTGGGAGTCTCTCTTGGAGCACTGTGCACAGTTCTGGTCTCCGTATCCCTTGGTTAGACCACACTTGGAGCACTGTGCACAGTTCTGGTCTCCGTATCCCTCGGTTAGACCACACTTGGAGCACTGTGCACAGTTCTGGTCTCCGTATCCCTCGGTTAGACCACACTTGGAGCACTGTGCACAGTTCTGGTCTCCGTATCCCTCGGTTAGACCACACTTGGAGCACTGTGCACTGTTCTGGTCTCCGTATCCCTCGGTTAGACCACACTTGGAGCACTGTGCACAGTTCTGGTCTCCGTATCCCTCGGTTAGACCACACTTGGAGCACCGTGCACAGTTCTGGTCTCCGTATCCCCCGGTTAGACCACACTTGGAGCACTGTGCACAGTTCTGGTCTCCGTATCCCTCGGTTAGACCACACTTGGAGCACTGTGCACAGTTCTGGTCTCCGTATGTGAGGGGTTGAAATCAGAATTGAGCAGTTATTCCGGTCAGGGAAGGTTATAAAAGGGAAGACTGAGTCGTCACCTGAGAGAGGTCTTCGAGGTGAAACATGGAGTTTCGGGTGGGTTGACAGATAGAAAGTGTTTCTAGTTATGGGTTGGAGGGTGAGACCAGAACTAGTGCTCATTAATACAAGACAGTCTCTGATAAATCCCATCAGGAATTCAGGAGAACGACATTTACCCAGAGAGTTGGTGAGAATGTGGAGCTTGTACCCAGGGGGAGTGGTCAGAGTTGTACAGTGTGGATGGATTTAAGGGGGAAGCTGAATAAACACACGAAGTGGGGGGGGAAGGAACGAAAGGATCTGTCGGAGGGTCAGTGCTGAGGGAGTGCTGCACTGTCAGAGGGTCAGTGCTGAGGAAGTGCTGCTCTGTCGGAGGGTCAGTACTGAGGGAGAGCTGCACTGTCAGAGGGTCAGTGCTGAGGGAGTGCTGCACTGTCAGAGGGTCAGTACTGAGGAAGTGCTGCACTGTCGGAGGGTCAGTACTGAGGGAGTGCTGCACTGTCGGAGGGTCAGTACTGAGGGAGTGCCGCACTGTCGGAGAGTCAGTACTGAGGGAGTGCTGCACTGTCGGAGGGTCAGTACTGAGGGAGTGCTGCACTGTCGGAGGGTCAGTGCTGAGGGAGTGCCGCACTGTCGGAGGGTCAGTGCTGAGGAAGTGCTGCTCTGTCGGAGGGTCAGTACTGAGGGAGTGCTGCACTGTCAGAGGGTCAGTGCTGAGGAAGTGCTGCTCTGTCGGAGGGTCAGTACTGAGGGAGAGCTGCACTGTCAGAGGGTCAGTGCTGAGGGAGTGCTGCACTGTCAGAGGGTCAGTACTGAGGAAGTGCTGCACTGTCGGAGGGTCAGTACTGAGGGAGTGCTGCACTGTCGGAGGGTCAGTACTGAGGGAGTGCCGCACTGTCGGAGAGTCAGTACTGAGGGAGTGCTGCACTGTCGGAGGGTCAGTACTGAGGGAGTGCTGCACTGTCGGAGGGTCAGTGCTGAGGGAGTGCCGCACTGTCGGAGGGTCAGTGCTGAGGAAGTGCTGCTCTGTCGGAGGGTCAGTACTGAGGGAGTGCTGCACTGTCGGAGGGTCAGTACTGAGGGAGTGCTGCACTGTCGGAGTGTCAGAACTGAGGGAGTGCTGCACTGTCGGAGGGTCAGTACTGAGGGAGTGCTGCACTGTCAGAGGCTCACTACTGAGGGAGTGCTGCACTGTCGGAGAGTCAGTACTGAGGGAGTGCTGCACTGTCGGAGGGTCAGTACAGAGGGAGTGCTGCACTGTCGGAGGGTCAGTACTGAGGGAGTGTTACACTGTCAGAGGCTTACCACTGAGGGAGTGCTGCACTTTCAGAGGCTCACTACTGAGGGAGTGCTGCACTGTCAGAGGCTCACGACTGAGGGTGTGCTGCACTGTCAGAGGCTCACTACTGAGGGAGTGCTGCACTGTCGAAGGGTTAGTACTGAGTGAGTGCTGCACTGTCGGAGGGTCAGTACTGAGGCAGAGCTGCACTGTCAGAGGGTCAGTAATGAGGGAGGGCTGCACTGTCGGAGGGTCAGTAATGAGGGAGGGCTGCACTGTCGGAGGGTCAGTACTGAGGCAGAGCTGCACTGTCGGAGGGTCAGTACTGAGGGAGTGCTGCACTGTCGGAGGGTCAGTAGTGAGGCAGAGCTGCATTGTCGGAGGGTCAGTAATGAGGGAGGGCTGCATTGTCGGAGGGTCAGTAATGAGGGAGGGCTGCACTGTCGGAGGGTCAGTACTGAGGCAGAGCTGCACTGTCGGAGGGCCCCACACAACTGGCGGCCATCACCGTGGGGCTCTCAAGCCCCAGAACCCCTTCCGCCCTGCCCCCCGGCCCTGCCCTGCCCCCCCCCTCCCCTCACGCCCCCCCCGGTCCTGCCCTGCCCCCCTCCCCTCGTGTCCCCCGGTCCTGGTCAGCAGACGGTGACGCTGAAGCCGTACTGAAACTTGCTCTTCATGTGGTCCATGAAGGCTCCCAGGGCAAAGGTCAGCGGTAAGGGGGTCAGCCTCTTCTCCAGGACGCCCCCGATGACCCAGTTACTGTCCAGAGATCCTGGGGGATGGAGCAAGAAGGGTGATGGGGGTGGGGGGGAAAGAGAGGGAGGGGGCCGCAGTCAGTGGCAGGTCCAGCGTTCCCCTTCACCCCCAAACCCCACCCCCCCACCGCACAGACCCCCTCCCCCAGACCCCCTCCCCCCCAGACCCCCTCCCCACCAGACCCCCTCCCCCCCAGACCCCCTCCCCCCCCAAACTGTGGGACTCCTCCCCCCCTCCCCCCCCAAACTGTGGGACTCCTCCCCCCCTCCCCCCCCAAACTGTGGGACTCCTCACCCCCTCCCCCTCAAACTGTGGGTCTCCTCACCCTCACCCCCCCCCAAACTGTGGGACTCCTCACCCCCTCCCCCCCAGACCCCCTCCCCGCCAGACCCCCTCCCCCCCCACAAACTGTGGGACTCCTCACCCCTCCCCCCACAAACTGTGGGACTCCTCACCCCCTCCCCCCCCCAAACTGTGGGACTCCTCACCCCCTCCCCCCCCAAAACTGTGGGACTCCTCACCCCCTCCCCCCCCAAAACTGTGGGACTCCTCACCCCCTCCCCCCCCCAAACTGTGGGACTCCTCACCCCCTCCCCCCCCAATCTGTGGGACTCCTCACCCCCCTCCCCCCCCCAAACTGTGGGACTCCTCACCCCCTCCCCCCCCAAACTGTGGGACACCTCACCCCCTCCCCCCCCAAACTGTGGGACTCCTCACACCCACCCCCCCAAACTGTGGGACTCCTCACCCCCTCCCCCTCAAACTGTGGGACTCCTCACCCTCCCCCCCAAACTGTGGGACTCCTCACCCCCTCCCCCCAAACTGTGGGACCCCTCACCCCCTCCCCCCCAAACTGTGGACTCCTCACACCCCTCCCCCCCCCAAACTGTGGGACTCCTCACCCCCTCCCCCCCCCAAACTGTGGGACTCCTCACCCACTCCCCCCCCAAAACTGTGGGACTCCTCACCCCCTCCCCCCCAAAACTGTGGGACCTCCTCACCCCCTCCCCCCCCAAAACTGTGGGACTCCTCACCCCCTCCCCCCCAAACTGTGGGACTCCTCACCCCCTCCCCCCAAACTGTGGGGACTCCTCACCCCTCCCCTCCCCCAAACTGTGGGACTCCTCACCCCCTCCCCCAAACTGGGGGACTCCTCACCCCTCCCCCCCCAAACTGTGGGACTCCTCACCCCCTCCCCCCCAAACTGTGGACTCCTCACCCCCCTCCCCCCCCCAAACTGTGGGACTCCTCAACCCCCTCCCCCGTCACCTCCCCCCCCAAAACTGTGGGACCCCTCACCCGCTCCCCTCATTATCTCTCTCTCACAGCCAACACCCACTCCGCCACCTCCCCCTCCCCCGCCCCCCCCCCCACCCCACCCCCCCACCTCCCGAACTCTGGCCCCCCCCCCCCGCCTCAGTCCCCGGCCCAGCCTCCCTCCGAGCCGCAGCCTCACCTCTGAACACCATATTAGCCTCCGTCAGGTCCAGCTGATACCCGAACGAGAAGGTGGTGTCCTGAGTCTGGGTGCTGGCCTCGAACTCCACGCCGACCTGAACCTGCGGGGCGAGGTGGGGGGGGTGGGGGGGGGGGGGGGGGGGGTACAGCGGACATCAGTGTTGTATGCAGCTGAGGGAATTCCCACGCAGCCCTGGAGCAGGAGCGACTCCTCACCACCCCCCCCCCTACCACTATCCAATCTGCAATTCCAGGCAGTACAAGCTGAGTTGTGCGATCCTCTCACCGTCACCTTCACCCTTGGGAGTCCGGGTGCCATTCTGCGAAGACGATGCTAGGAACCCTCGACACATTCTCCCGAAGGTGTGCCCGGTGCCCAGAGGGGCTCGGGGTCGTCCCCAGGTGCGTTCGGAGCAGGGCCTCTCAGTACCTGCGCGTGATCGACGCCTGATAGGCATACCCGGACCCCCGCCCTACGCCTCGTTTCACCTCCGGCGGGCCCAGCTTTCCACCGGTTGGGAAGGGACCCGCTTTAAACAATTCAAGCCTTTTCCGGTTCTATCAGCGCGTGACCTCACACCAGGAGAGCGCCAAATCCCAACTCCCGCGCACAGCAGCAGGCGAGATACTGCAGCTTTGCTTACCTGATCATTAGCCCTGTGGTAGTAGCTGGCGTGTGCCCCACCTCGACCGATATTCAGAGTAGAAATCCACTGAGGGGCTGGACAATATAGAGATAGAGAGTAGCAGACAGTGCTATATCCTACACCCCGCACTTTTAACACACAGATATATCCCACACCCTGCACTCTAACACACAGATATATCCCACACCCCGCACTCTTAACACACAGATATATCCCACACCCGGCACTCTAACACACAGATATATCCCACACCCCGCACTCTAACACACAGATATACCCCACACCCCGCACTCTAACACACAGATATATCCCACACCCCGCACTCTAACACACAGATATATCCCACACCCCGCACTCTAACACACAGATATATCCCACATCCCGCACTCTAAACACACAGATATATCCCACACCCCGCACTCTAACACACAGATATATCCCACACCCCGCACTGTAACACTATGATATACCCCACAGCCCTCACTGTAACACTGATATATCCCACACCCCTCACTGTAACACTATGATATATCCCACACCCCGCACTCTAACACACAGATATATCCCACATCCCGCACTCTAACACACAGATATATCCCACATCCCGCACTCTAACACACAGATATATCCCACACCCCGCACTCTTAACACACAGATATATCCCACACCCCGCACTCTTAACACACAGATATATCCCACACCCCGCACTCTTAACACACAGATATATCCCACACCCCGCACTCTAACACACAGATATATCCCACACCCCGCACTCTAACACACAGATATATCCCACACCCCGCACTCTAACACACAGATATATCCCACACCCCGCACTCTTAACACACAGATATATCCCACACCCCGCACTCTAACACACAGATATATCCCACACCCCCGCTCTCTAACACACAGATATATCCCACACCCCGCACTCTAACACACAGATATATCCCACACCCCGCACTCTAACACACAGATATATCCCACACCCCACACTCTAACACACAGATATATCCCACACCCCGCACTCTAACACACAGATATATCCCACACCCCTCACTGTAACACACAGATATATCCCACACCCCGCACTCTAACACACAGATTTTTCCCACACCCCGCACTCTAACACGCAGATTTTTCCCACACCCCGCACTCTAACACACAGATATATCCCACACCCCTCACTGTAATACTCTGATGTACCCCACACCCCTCACTGTAACACTCTGATATACCCCACACCACTCACTGTAACACTCTGATAACCCCCCACCCCTCACTGTAACACTCTGATATATCCCACACCCCTCACTGTAATACTCTGATATATCCCACACCCCTCACTGTAACACTCTGATATATCCCACACCCCGCACTCTAACACTCTGATATATCCCACACCCCGCACTCTAACACACAGATATATCCCACACCCCTCACTGTAACACTCTGATATATCCCACATCCCTCACTGTAACACTGATATATCCCACACCACTCACTGTAACACTCTGATAACCCCCCACCCCTCACTGTAACACTCTGATATATCCCACACCCCTCACTGTAACACTCTGATATACCCCACACCCCTCACTGTAACACTCTGATATACCCCACAACCCTCACTGTAACACTCTGATATATCCCACACCCCTCACTGTAACACAAAGATATATCCCACACTGCTCACTGTAACACTCTGATATACCCCACACCCCTCACTGTAACACTCTGATATACCCCACACCCCTCACTGTAACACTCTGATATATCCCACACCCCTCACTCTAACACTCTCAAACACCCCACACCCCTCACTGTAACATTCTGATAAATCCAACACTTCTCACTGTAACACTCTGATATACCCCACACCCCTCACTGTAACACTCTGATATATCCCACACCCCTCACTATAACACTCTGATAAATCCAACACTTCTCACTGTAACATTCTGATATACCCCACACCCCTCCTTATAAAACTCAGATATATCCCACACCCTTTCATGTAACACTCTGATGTATCCCCACACCTCTCACTGACACACACTGACATAACCCACACCCCTCACTGTAACACTCGGATATATCCCACACCCCTCACCCTAACAGTCTGATATAGCCCAGACCCCTCACTGTAACACTGATATACCCCACACCCCTCACTGTAACACTCAGATATATCCCACACCCCTCACTGTAACACTGATATACCCCACACCCCTCACTGTAACACTCAGATATATCCCACACCCTGCACTGTAACACTGTGACATATCCCACACCCCTCACTGTAACACTCCGATATACCCAACCGCCTCACTGTAACACCTGATATATCCCACACCCCTCACACTAACACTCTGATATAACCCACAGCCCTCAATGTAACACTCTGATATATCCCACAATCCTCACTGTAACACTCTGATATATTCCACACCCCTCACTGTAACACTCCGATTTATCCGACATGCCCCTCACTGTAACACTCCGATATACCCCACACGCCTCACTGTAACACCTGATATATCCCACACCCCTCACTCTAACACTCTGATATATCCCACACCCCTCACTCTAACACTGTGATAACCCCACACCCCTCATTGACACACTGTGATATACCCAACACACCTCACTGCAACACTCTGATATACACGACACCCCTCACTGCAACACTGATATACCCTACATCACTCACTGTAACACACCGATATATCCCACACCCATCACTGTAACACTATGATATACCCCACACCTCTCACTCTAACACACTGATATACCCCACAACCCTCACTGTAACATTCTGATACATCCCACACCCCTCCTTATAACACTCAGATATATCCCACACCCCTCGATGTAACACTCTGATATACCCCACACCCTTCCATCTAACACTCTGATGTATCCCCACACCTCTCACTGTAACACTCTGATGTATCACCCACACCCCTCACTGACACACTCTGACATATCCCACACTCCTCACTGTAACACTCGGATATATCCCACATCCCTCAATGTAACATTCGGATATGTCCCACACCCTGCACTGTAACACTGTGACATATCCCACACCCCTCACCCTAACACTCTGATATATCCCACAACCCTCACCCAAACACTCTGATATATCCCACACCCCTCAATGTAAGACTGATATAGGCCGCACCCCACACTGTAACACTCTGATATACCCAAAACCCTTCATTGACACAATCTGATATATCCCACACCCCTCACTGTAACACTCTGATATACCCCACATCCCTCACTGTAACACTCTGATATACCCCACACCCCTCACTGTAACACTCTGATATACCCCACATCCCTCACTGTAACACTCTGATATACCCCACACCCCTCACTGTAACACACTGATATAGCCCACACTCCTCACTGTAATATTCTGATATATCCAACAGCCCTCACAGTAAAACTCTGATATATCCGACACCCCTCACTGTAACATTCTGATACATCTCACACACACCTCACTGTAACACCCATATATACCACACACCCCTCACTGTAATACTCCGATATACCCAACCGCCTCACTGTAACACCTGGTATATCCCACACCCCTCACACTAACACTCTGATATGACCCACAGCCCTCAATGTAACACTCTGATATATCCCACAATCCTCACTGTAACACTCTGATATATCCCACACCCCTCACTGTAACACTCTGATATATTCCACACTCCTCACTGTAACACTCCGATTTACCCGACATGCCCCTCACTGTAACACTCCGATATACCCCACACACCTCACTGTAACACCTGATATATCCCACACCCCTCACTCTAACACTCTGATATATCCCACACCCCTCACTCTAACACTGTGATAACCCCACACCCCTCATTGACACACTGTGATATACCCAACACACCTCACTGCAACACTCTGATATACACGACACCCCTCACTGCAACACTGATATACCCTACATCACTCACTGTAACACACCGATATATCCCACACCCATCACTGTAACACTATGATATACCCCACACCTCTCACTCTAACACACTGATATACCCCACAACCCTCACTGTAACATTCTGATACATCCCACACCCCTCCTTATAACACTCAGATATATCCCACACCCCTCGATGTAACACTCTGATATACCCCACACCCTTCCATCTAACACTCTGATGTATCCCCACACCTCTCACTGTAACACTCTGATGTATCACCCACACCCCTCACTGACACACTCTGACATATCCCACACCCCTCACTGTAACACTCTGATATACCCCACACCCCTCATTGTAACACTCTGATATACCCCACACCCCTCACTGTAACACTCTGATGTACCCTACACCACTCACTGTAACACTCTGATATATCCCACACCCCTCACTGTAACACTCGGATATATCCCACACCCCGCCCTGTAACACACTGATATATCCCACACACCTCACTGTAACCCTCTGGTATCTCACACACCCATCACTGTAAGACTCTGATATGCCCCACACCCCTCATTCTAACACTCTGATATACCCCACACTCCTCACTGTAACACTCTGATATACCCCACACCCCTCACTGTAACACACTGATATAGCCCACACTCCTCACTGTAATATTCTGATATATCCAACAGCCCTCACAGTAACATTCTGATACATCTCACACACACCTCACTGTAACACTCTGATGTATACCCCACACCCCTCACTGTCACATTCTGATATATCCCACACCCCTCACTGTAACACCCATATATACCACACACCCCTCACTGTAATACTCCGATATACCCAACCGCCTCACTGTAACACCTGATATATCCCACACCCCTCACACTAACACTCTGATATGACCCACAGCCCTCATTCTAACACTCTGATATACCCCAAACTCCTCACTGTAACACTCTGATGTATCCCCCACACCCCTCACTGTAACACGCTGACATATCACACACCACTCCCTCTAACACTCCTAATATACCCCACACCCCTCACTGTAACACTCGGATATATCCCACACCCTTCACTGTAACACTCAGATATACCCCACACCCCTCGGTGTAACAATCTGATATACCCCACACCCCTCACACTAACACTGAGATGTATCCCACACCTCTCAATGGAAGACTCGGATATGTCCCACACCCCTCACTGTAACACTCCGACATATCCCACACCCCTCACTGTAACACGCTGACATATCACACACCACTCCCTCTAACACTCCTAATATACCCCACACCCCTCACTGTAACACTCGGATATTTCACACACCCCTCATTGTAACACTCAGATATACCCCACACCCCTCGGTTTAACAATCTGATATATCCCACAACCCTCAATGTAAGGCTCTGATATACGCCACACACCTCACTATAACACTCTGATATACACCACACCCCTCACTGTAACACACTGATATATCCCACACCCCTCACTGTAACACTTGGATATATCCCACACCCCTCACTGTAAAACTCAGATATATGGCACACCCCTCACTGTAACACTCCTAACATACCCCACACCCCTCACTGTAACACTCTGACATATCCCACACCCCTCAGCCAAACACTCAGATATATCCCACACCCGTCAATGTAACACTCTGATATACCCCACACCACTCACTGTAACACTCTGATATAACCCACACCCCTCACTGTAACACTGATATATCCCACACCCCACACTGTAACACTCCAATATATCCCACACCCCTCACTGTAACACTGATATACCCCACAGCCCTCACTGTAACACTCTGATATACCCCACACCTCTCACTGTAACACTCTGACATATCACACACCCCTCGCTCTTACACTCCTAATATACCCCACACCCCTCACTGTAACACTCTGATATACCGCACAACCCTCACTCTAACACTCTGGGATCTCCCACACCCTTAACTGTTACACTCTGGTATCTCCCACACCCCTCACGGTAATATTCTGATATACCCCACACCTCTCACTGTAACACTCTGGTAACACTCACACCCCTCACTGTAACACTCTGATATATCCCACACACCTCATTGTAACCCTCTGGTATCTCCCACACCCCTCACGGTAACACTCTGATATGCCCCACACCCCTCACTGTAACACTCTGATATACCCCACACTCCTCGCTGTAACACTCTGATATACCCCACACCCCTCATTCTAACACTCTGGTATCTCCCACACCCCTCACTGTAATACTCTGGTATCTCCCACACACCTCACTGTAACACTCTGGTATCTCCCACACCCCTCACTGTAACACTCTGGATCTCCAACACCCCTCACTGTAACACTCTGATATACCCCACACCCCTCACTGTAACACTCGGATATATCCCACACCCGTCACTGTAACACTCATATATATCACACACTGCTCACTGTAACACTCCGATATACCCCACACCACTCACTGTAACACCTGAGATATCCCACACCCCTCACTGTAACACTCTGATATAACCCACACCTCTCACTTTAACACTGAGATAACCCCACATCACTCACACTAACACTCTGATACACCCCACAACCCTCACTCAAATACTCAGATATATCCCATACCACTCACTGTAACAATCTGATGTACCCTACACCACTCACTGTAACACTCTGATATATCCCACACCCTTCACTGTAACACTCGGATATATCCCACACCCCGCCCTGTAACACACTGATATATCCCACACACCTCACTGTAACCCTCTGGTATCTCACACACCCATCACTGTAAGACTCTGATATGCCCCACACCCCTCATTCTAACACTGATATACCCCACACCTCTCACTGTAACACTCTGACATATCCCACACCCCTCACTGTAACACGCTGACATATCACACACCACTCCCTCTAACACTCCTAATATACCCCACACCCCTCACTGTAACACTCGGATATATCCCACACCCTTCACTGTAACACTCAGATATACCCCACACCCCTCGGTGTAACAATCTGATATACCCCACACCCCTCACACTAACACTGAGATGTATCCCACACCTCTCAATGGAAGACTCGGATATGTCCCACACCCCTCACTGTAACACTCCGACATATCCCACACCCCTCACTGTAACACGCTGACATATCACACACCACTCCCTCTAACACTCCTAATATACCCCACACCCCTCACTGTAACACTCGGATATTTCACACACCCCTCATTGTAACACTCAGATATACCCCACACCCCTCGGTTTAACAATCTGATATATCCCACAACCCTCAATGTAAGGCTCTGATATACGCCACACACCTCACTATAACACTCTGATATACACCACACCCCTCACTGTAACACACTGATATATCCCACACCCCTCACTGTAACACTTGGATATATCCCACACACCTCACTGTAAAACTCAGATATATGGCACACCCCTCACTGTAACACTCCTAATATACCCCACACCCCTCACTGTAACACTCTGACATATCCCACACCCCTCAGCCAAACACTCAGATATATCCCACACCCGTCAATGTAACACTGATATAGGCAACACCCCTCACTGTAACACTCTGATATACCCCACACCACTCACTGTAACACTCTGATATAACCCACACCACTCACTGTAACACTGATATATCCCACATCCCTCACTGTAACACTCCGATATATCCCACACCCCTCACTGTAACACTGATATACCCCACAGCCCTCACTGTAACACTCTGATGTATCCCCCTCACCTCTCACTGTAACACTCTGACATATCACACACCCCTCCCTCTAACACTCCTAATATACCCCACACCCCTCACTGTAACACTCTGATATACCGCACAACCCTCACTCTAACACTCTGGGATCTCCCACACCCTTAACTGTTACACTCTGGTATCTCCCACACCCCTCACGGTAATATTCTGATATACCCCACACCTCTCACTGTAACACTCTGGTAACACTCACACCCCTCACTGTAACACTCTGATATATCCCACACACCTCACTGTAACACTCTGGTATCTCCCACACCCCTCACGGTAACACTCTGATATGCCCCACACCCCTCACTGTAACACTCTGATATACCCCACACTCCTCGCTGTAACACTCTGATATACCCCACACCCCTCATTCTAACACTCTGGTATCTCCCACACCCCTCACTGTAATACTCTGGTATCTCCCACACACCTCACTGTAACACTCTGGTATGTCCCACACCCCTCACTGTAACACTCTGATGTATCCCACACACCTCACTGTAACACTCTGGTATCTCCCACACCCCTCACGGTAACACGCTGACATATCACACACCACTCCCTCTAACACTCCTAATATACCCCACACCCCTCACTGTAACACTCTGATATACCCCACACCCCTCATTCTAACACTCTGGTATCTCCCACACCCCTCACTGTAATACTCTGGTATCTCCCACACACCTCACTGTAACACTCTGGTATGTCCCACACTCCTCACTGTAACACTCTGATGTATCCCCCACACCTCTCACTGTAACACTCTGACATATCCCACACCCCTCACTGTAACACGCTGACATATCACACACCACTCCCTCTAACACTCCTAATATACCCCACACCCCTCACTGTAACACTCGGATATATCCCACACCCTTCACTGTAACACTCAGATATACCCCACACCCCTCGGTGTAACAATCTGATATACCCCACACCCCTCACACTAACACTGAGATGTATCCCACACCTCTCAATGGAAGACTCGGATATGTCCCACACCCCTCACTGTAACACTCCGACATATCCCACACCCCTCACTGTAACACGCTGACATATCACACACCACTCCCTCTAACACTCCTAATATACCCCACACCCCTCACTGTAACACTCGGATATTTCACACACCCCTCATTGTAACACTCAGATATACCCCACACCCCTCGGTTTAACAATCTGATATATCCCACAACCCTCAATGTAAGGCTCTGATATACGCCACACACCTCACTATAACACTCTGATATACACCACACCCCTCACTGTAACACACTGATATATCCCACACCCCTCACTGTAACACTTGGATATATCCCACACCCCTCACTGTAAAACTCAGATATATGGCACACCCCTCACTGTAACACTCTGACATATCCCACACCCCTCACTGTAACACTCTGACATATCCCACACCCCTCAGCCAAACACTCAGATATATCCCACACCCGTCAATGTAACACTCTGATATACCCCACACCACTCACTGTAACACTCTGATATAACCCACACCACTCACTGTAACACTGATATATCCCACACCCCACACTGTAACACTCCAATATATCCCACACCCCTCACTGTAACACTGATATACCCCACAGCCCTCACTGTAACACTCTGATATACCCCACACCTCTCACTGTAACACTCTGACATATCACACACCCCTCGCTCTTACACTCCTAATATACCCCACACCCCTCACTGTAACACTCTGATATACCGCACAACCCTCACTCTAACACTCTGGGATCTCCCACACCCTTAACTGTTACACTCTGGTATCTCCCACACCCCTCACGGTAATATTCTGATATACCCCACACCTCTCACTGTAACACTCTGGTAACACTCACACCCCTCACTGTAACACTCTGATATATCCCACACACCTCATTGTAACCCTCTGGTATCTCCCACACCCCTCACGGTAACACTCTGATATGCCCCACACCCCTCACTGTAACACTGATATATCCCACACCCCACACTGTAACACTCCAATATATCCCACACCCCTCACTGTAACACTGATATACCCCACAGCCCTCACTGTAACACTCTGATATACCCCACACCTCTCACTGTAACACTCTGACATATCACACACCCCTCGCTCTTACACTCCTAATATACCCCACACCCCTCACTGTAACACTCTGATATACCGCACAACCCTCACTCTAACACTCTGGGATCTCCCACACCCTTAACTGTTACACTCTGGTATCTCCCACACCCCTCACGGTAATATTCTGATATACCCCACACCTCTCACTGTAACACTCTGGTAACACTCACACCCCTCACTGTAACACTCTGATATATCCCACACACCTCATTGTAACCCTCTGGTATCTCCCACACCCCTCACGGTAACACTCTGATATGCCCCACACCCCTCACTGTAACACTCTGATATACCCCACACTCCTCGCTGTAACACTCTGATATACCCCACACCCCTCATTCTAACACTCTGGTATCTCCCACACCCCTCACTGTAATACTCTGGTATCTCCCACACACCTCACTGTAACACTCTGGTATCTCCCACACACCTCACTGTAACACTCTGGTATGTCCCACACCCCTCACTGTAACACTCTGGATCTCCAACACCCCTCACTGTAACACTCTGATATACCCCACACCCCTCACTGTAACACTCGGATATATCCCACACCCGTCACTGTAACACTCATATATATCACACACTGCTCACTGTAACACTCCGATATACCCCACACCACTCACTGTAACACCTGAGATATCCCACACCCCTCACTGTAACACTCTGATATAACCCACACCTCTCACTTTAACACTGAGATAACCCCACATCACTCACACTAACACTCTGATACACCCCACAACCCTCACTCAAATACTCAGATATATCCCATACCACTCACTGTAACAATCTGATGTACCCTACACCACTCACTGTAACACTCTGATATATCCCACACCCTTCACTGTAACACTCGGATATATCCCACACCCCGCCCTGTAACACACTGATATATCCCACACACCTCACTGTAACCCTCTGGTATCTCACACACCCATCACTGTAAGACTCTGATATGCCCCACACCCCTCATTCTAACACTGATATACCCCACACCTCTCACTGTAACACTCTGACATATCCCACACCCCTCACTGTAACACGCTGACATATCACACACCACTCCCTCTAACACTCCTAATATACCCCACACCCCTCACTGTAACACTCGGATATATCCCACACCCTTCACTGTAACACTCAGATATACCCCACACCCCTCGGTGTAACAATCTGATATACCCCACACCCCTCACACTAACACTGAGATGTATCCCACACCTCTCAATGGAAGACTCGGATATGTCCCACACCCCTCACTGTAACACTCCGACATATCCCACACCCCTCACTGTAACACGCTGACATATCACACACCACTCCCTCTAACACTCCTAATATACCCCACACCCCTCACTGTAACACTCGGATATTTCACACACCCCTCATTGTAACACTCAGATATACCCCACACCCCTCGGTTTAACAATCTGATATATCCCACAACCCTCAATGTAAGGCTCTGATATACGCCACACACCTCACTATAACACTCTGATATACACCACACCCCTCACTGTAACACACTGATATATCCCACACCCCTCACTGTAACACTTGGATATATCCCACACACCTCACTGTAAAACTCAGATATATGGCACACCCCTCACTGTAACACTCCTAATATACCCCACACCCCTCACTGTAACACTCTGACATATCCCACACCCCTCAGCCAAACACTCAGATATATCCCACACCCGTCAATGTAACACTGATATAGGCAACACCCCTCACTGTAACACTCTGATATACCCCACACCACTCACTGTAACACTCTGATATAACCCACACCACTCACTGTAACACTGATATATCCCACACCCCTCACTGTAACACTCCGATATATCCCACACCCCTCACTGTAACACTGATATACCCCACAGCCCTCACTGTAACACTCTGATATACCCCACACCTCTCACTGTAACACTCTGATGTATCCCCCTCACCTCTCACTGTAACACTCTGACATATCACACACCCCTCCCTCTAACACTCCTAATATACCCCACACCCCTCACTGTAACACTCTGATATACCGCACAACCCTCACTCTAACACTCTGGGATCTCCCACACCCTTAACTGTTACACTCTGGTATCTCCCACACCCCTCACGGTAATATTCTGATATACCCCACACCTCTCACTGTAACACTCTGGTAACACTCACACCCCTCACTGTAACACTCTGATATATCCCACACACCTCATTGTAACCCTCTGGTATCTCCCACACCCCTCACGGTAACACTCTGATATGCCCCACACCCCTCACTGTAACACTCTGATATACCCCACACTCCTCGCTGTAACACTCTGATATACCCCACACCCCTCATTCTAACACTCTGGTATCTCCCACACCCCTCACTGTAATACTCTGGTATCTCCCACACACCTCACTGTAACACTCTGGTATCTCCCACACCCCTCACTGTAACACTCTGGATCTCCAACACCCCTCACTGTAACACTCTGATATACCCCACACCCCTCACTGTAACACTCGGATATATCCCACACCCGTCACTGTAACACTCATATATATCACACACTGCTCACTGTAACACTCCGATATACCCCACACCACTCACTGTAACACCTGAGATATCCCACACCCCTCACTGTAACACTCTGATATAACCCACACCTCTCACTTTAACACTGAGATAACCCCACATCACTCACACTAACACTCTGATACACCCCACAACCCTCACTCAAATACTCAGATATATCCCATACCACTCACTGTAACAATCTGATGTACCCTACACCACTCACTGTAACACTCTGATATATCCCACACCCTTCACTGTAACACTCGGATATATCCCACACCCCGCCCTGTAACACACTGATATATCCCACACACCTCACTGTAACCCTCTGGTATCTCACACACCCATCACTGTAAGACTCTGATATGCCCCACACCCCTCATTCTAACACTGATATACCCCACACCTCTCACTGTAACACTCTGACATATCCCACACCCCTCACTGTAACACGCTGACATATCACACACCACTCCCTCTAACACTCCTAATATACCCCACACCCCTCACTGTAACACTCGGATATATCCCACACCCTTCACTGTAACACTCAGATATACCCCACACCCCTCGGTGTAACAATCTGATATACCCCACACCCCTCACACTAACACTGAGATGTATCCCACACCTCTCAATGGAAGACTCGGATATGTCCCACACCCCTCACTGTAACACTCCGACATATCCCACACCCCTCACTGTAACACGCTGACATATCACACACCACTCCCTCTAACACTCCTAATATACCCCACACCCCTCACTGTAACACTCGGATATTTCACACACCCCTCATTGTAACACTCAGATATACCCCACACCCCTCGGTTTAACAATCTGATATATCCCACAACCCTCAATGTAAGGCTCTGATATACGCCACACACCTCACTATAACACTCTGATATACACCACACCCCTCACTGTAACACACTGATATATCCCACACCCCTCACTGTAACACTTGGATATATCCCACACACCTCACTGTAAAACTCAGATATATGGCACACCCCTCACTGTAACACTCCTAATATACCCCACACCCCTCACTGTAACACTCTGACATATCCCACACCCCTCAGCCAAACACTCAGATATATCCCACACCCGTCAATGTAACACTGATATAGGCAACACCCCTCACTGTAACACTCTGATATACCCCACACCACTCACTGTAACACTCTGATATAACCCACACCACTCACTGTAACACTGATATATCCCACATCCCTCACTGTAACACTCCGATATATCCCACATCCCTCACTGTAACACTGATATACCCCACAGCCCTCACTGTAACACTCTGATGTATCCCCCTCACCTCTCACTGTAACACTCTGACATATCACACACCCCTCCCTCTAACACTCCTAATATACCCCACACCCCTCACTGTAACACTCTGATATACCGCACAACCCTCACTCTAACACTCTGGGATCTCCCACACCCTTAACTGTTACACTCTGGTATCTCCCACACCCCTCACGGTAATATTCTGATATACCCCACACCTCTCACTGTAACACTCTGGTAACACTCACACCCCTCACTGTAACACTCTGATATATCCCACACACCTCACTGTAACACTCTGGTATCTCCCACACCCCTCACGGTAACACTCTGATATGCCCCACACCCCTCACTGTAACACTCTGATATACCCCACACTCCTCGCTGTAACACTCTGATATACCCCACACCCCTCATTCTAACACTCTGGTATCTCCCACACCCCTCACTGTAATACTCTGGTATCTCCCACACACCTCACTGTAACACTCTGGTATGTCCCACACCCCTCACTGTAACACTCTGATGTATCCCACACACCTCACTGTAACACTCTGGTATCTCCCACACCCCTCACGGTAACACGCTGACATATCACACACCACTCCCTCTAACACTCCTAATATACCCCACACCCCTCACTGTAACACTCTGATATACCCCACACCCCTCATTCTAACACTCTGGTATCTCCCACACCCCTCACTGTAATACTCTGGTATCTCCCACACACCTCACTGTAACACTCTGGTATGTCCCACACTCCTCACTGTAACACTCTGATGTATCCCCCACACCTCTCACTGTAACACTCTGACATATCCCACACCCCTCACTGTAACACGCTGACATATCACACACCACTCCCTCTAACACTCCTAATATACCCCACACCCCTCACTGTAACACTCGGATATATCCCACACCCTTCACTGTAACACTCAGATATACCCCACACCCCTCGGTGTAACAATCTGATATACCCCACACCCCTCACACTAACACTGAGATGTATCCCACACCTCTCAATGGAAGACTCGGATATGTCCCACACCCCTCACTGTAACACTCCGACATATCCCACACCCCTCACTGTAACACGCTGACATATCACACACCACTCCCTCTAACACTCCTAATATACCCCACACCCCTCACTGTAACACTCGGATATTTCACACACCCCTCATTGTAACACTCAGATATACCCCACACCCCTCGGTTTAACAATCTGATATATCCCACAACCCTCAATGTAAGGCTCTGATATACGCCACACACCTCACTATAACACTCTGATATACACCACACCCCTCACTGTAACACACTGATATATCCCACACCCCTCACTGTAACACTTGGATATATCCCACACCCCTCACTGTAAAACTCAGATATATGGCACACCCCTCACTGTAACACTCTGACATATCCCACACCCCTCACTGTAACACTCTGACATATCCCACACCCCTCAGCCAAACACTCAGATATATCCCACACCCGTCAATGTAACACTCTGATATACCCCACACCACTCACTGTAACACTCTGATATAACCCACACCACTCACTGTAACACTGATATATCCCACACCCCACACTGTAACACTCCAATATATCCCACACCCCTCACTGTAACACTGATATACCCCACAGCCCTCACTGTAACACTCTGATATACCCCACACCTCTCACTGTAACACTCTGACATATCACACACCCCTCGCTCTTACACTCCTAATATACCCCACACCCCTCACTGTAACACTCTGATATACCGCACAACCCTCACTCTAACACTCTGGGATCTCCCACACCCTTAACTGTTACACTCTGGTATCTCCCACACCCCTCACGGTAATATTCTGATATACCCCACACCTCTCACTGTAACACTCTGGTAACACTCACACCCCTCACTGTAACACTCTGATATATCCCACACACCTCATTGTAACCCTCTGGTATCTCCCACACCCCTCACGGTAACACTCTGATATGCCCCACACCCCTCACTGTAACACTGATATATCCCACACCCCACACTGTAACACTCCAATATATCCCACACCCCTCACTGTAACACTGATATACCCCACAGCCCTCACTGTAACACTCTGATATACCCCACACCTCTCACTGTAACACTCTGACATATCACACACCCCTCGCTCTTACACTCCTAATATACCCCACACCCCTCACTGTAACACTCTGATATACCGCACAACCCTCACTCTAACACTCTGGGATCTCCCACACCCTTAACTGTTACACTCTGGTATCTCCCACACCCCTCACGGTAATATTCTGATATACCCCACACCTCTCACTGTAACACTCTGGTAACACTCACACCCCTCACTGTAACACTCTGATATATCCCACACACCTCATTGTAACCCTCTGGTATCTCCCACACCCCTCACGGCAACACTCTGATATGCCCCACACCCCTCACTGTAACACTCTGATATACCCCACACTCCTCGCTGTAACACTCTGATATACCCCACACCCCTCATTCTAACACTCTGGTATCTCCCACACCCCTCACTGTAATACTCTGGTATCTCCCACACACCTCACTGTAACACTCTGGTATCTCCCACACACCTCACTGTAACACTCTGGTATGTCCCACACCCCTCACTGTAACACTCTGGATCTCCAACACCCCTCACTGTAACACTCTGATATACCCCACACCCCTCACTGTAACACTCGGATATATCCCACACCCGTCACTGTAACACTCATATATATCACACACTGCTCACTGTAACACTCCGATATACCCCACACCACTCACTGTAACACCTGAGATATCCCACACCCCTCACTGTAACACTCTGATATAACCCACACCTCTCACTTTAACACTGAGATAACCCCACATCACTCACACTAACACTCTGATACACCCCACAACCCTCACTCAAATACTCAGATATATCCCATACCACTCACTGTAACAATCTGATGTACCCTACACCACTCACTGTAACACTCTGATATATCCCACACCCTTCACTGTAACACTCGGATATATCCCACACCCCGCCCTGTAACACACTGATATATCCCACACACCTCACTGTAACCCTCTGGTATCTCACACACCCATCACTGTAAGACTCTGATATGCCCCACACCCCTCATTCTAACACTGATATACCCCACACCTCTCACTGTAACACTCTGACATATCCCACACCCCTCACTGTAACACGCTGACATATCACACACCACTCCCTCTAACACTCCTAATATACCCCACACCCCTCACTGTAACACTCGGATATATCCCACACCCTTCACTGTAACACTCAGATATACCCCACACCCCTCGGTGTAACAATCTGATATACCCCACACCCCTCACACTAACACTGAGATGTATCCCACACCTCTCAATGGAAGACTCGGATATGTCCCACACCCCTCACTGTAACACTCCGACATATCCCACACCCCTCACTGTAACACGCTGACATATCACACACCACTCCCTCTAACACTCCTAATATACCCCACACCCCTCACTGTAACACTCGGATATTTCACACACCCCTCATTGTAACACTCAGATATACCCCACACCCCTCGGTTTAACAATCTGATATATCCCACAACCCTCAATGTAAGGCTCTGATATACGCCACACACCTCACTATAACACTCTGATATACACCACACCCCTCACTGTAACACACTGATATATCCCACACCCCTCACTGTAACACTTGGATATATCCCACACACCTCACTGTAAAACTCAGATATATGGCACACCCCTCACTGTAACACTCCTAATATACCCCACACCCCTCACTGTAACACTCTGACATATCCCACACCCCTCAGCCAAACACTCAGATATATCCCACACCCGTCAATGTAACACTGATATAGGCAACACCCCTCACTGTAACACTCTGATATACCCCACACCACTCACTGTAACACTCTGATATAACCCACACCACTCACTGTAACACTGATATATCCCACACCCCTCACTGTAACACTCCGATATATCCCACACCCCTCACTGTAACACTGATATACCCCACAGCCCTCACTGTAACACTCTGATATACCCCACACCTCTCACTGTAACACTCTGATGTATCCCCCTCACCTCTCACTGTAACACTCTGACATATCACACACCCCTCCCTCTAACACTCCTAATATACCCCACACCCCTCACTGTAACACTCTGATATACCGCACAACCCTCACTCTAACACTCTGGGATCTCCCACACCCTTAACTGTTACACTCTGGTATCTCCCACACCCCTCACGGTAATATTCTGATATACCCCACACCTCTCACAGTAACACTCTGGTAACACTCACACCCCTCACTGTAACACTCTGATATATCCCACACACCTCACTGTAACACTCTGGTATCTCCCACACCCCTCACGGTAACACTCTGATATGCCCCACACCCCTCACTGTAACACTCTGATATACCCCACACTCCTCGCTGTAACACTCTGATATACCCCACACCCCTCATTCTAACACTCTGGTATCTCCCACACCCCTCACTGTAATACTCTGGTATCTCCCACACACCTCACTGTAACACTCTGGTATGTCCCACACCCCTCACTGTAACACTCTGATATATCCCACACACCTCACTGTAACACTCTGGTATCTCCCACACCCCTCACGGTAACACTCAGATATACCCCACACCCCTCACTGTAACACTCTGATATACCCCACACCCCTCACTGTAACACTCTGATATACCCCACACTCCTCACTGTAACACTCGGATATATCCCACACCCCTCACTGTAACACCTGAGATATCCCACACCCCTCACTGTAACACTCTGATATAACCCACACCTCTCATTTTAACACTGAAATAACCCCACATCACTCACACTAACACTGTGATATTCCCTGCAACCCTCACTGTACCACTCTGGTATCTGCCACACCCTTCACTGTAACACTCTGGTATCTCCCACACCCCTCACTGTAACACTCTGGATCTCCAACAACCCTCAATGTAACACTCTGAGATACCCCACACCCCTCACTGTAACACTCTGATATACCCCACACTCCTCACTGTAACACTCTGATATACCCCACACCCCTCATGCTAACACTCTGGTATCTCCCACACCCCTCACTGTAACACTCTGGTATCTCCCACACCCTTCACTGTAACACTCTGGTATCTCCCACACCCCTCACTGTAACACTCTGGATCTCCAACACCCCTCAATGTAACACTCTGAGATACCCCACACCCCTCACTGTAACACTCTGGTATCTCCCACACCCCTCACGGTAACACTCTGATATGCCCCACACCCCTCATTCTAACAGTCTGATATACCCCACACCCCTCACTGTACCACTCTGTTATATCCCACATCGCTCACTGTACCGCTCTGTTACATCCCACACCCCTCACTCTAACACTCTGGTATCTCCCACACGCCTCATTGTAACACTCTGGTATCTCCCACACCCCTCACTGTAACACTCTGGTATACCCCACACCCCGCCCTGTAACACACTGATATATCACACCAATCACTGTAACCCTCTGGTATCTCCCACACCCCTCACTGTAATACTCTGATATACCCCACAGCCCTCACTGTAACACTCTGGATCTCCCACACCCCTCACGGTAACACTCTGATATGCCCCAAACCCCTCATTCTAACACTCTGATATACCCCACACCCCTCACTGTACCACTCCGTTATATCCCACACCCCTCACTGTACCGCTCTGGTATCTCCCACAACCTTCACTGTAACACTCTGGTATCTCCCACACCCCTCACTGTAACACTCTGGTATCTCCCACACCCCTCACTGCAACACTCTGGATCTCCAACACCCCTCACTGTAACACTCTGATATACCGCACATTCCTCACTGTAACACTCTGATATACCCCACACCCCTCATTCTAACACTCTGGTATCTCCCACACCCCTCACTGTAACACTCTGATATATCCCATACGCCTCACTGTAACACAATGGTATCTCCCATATCCCTCACTCTAACACTCTGGTATCTCCCACACCCCTCACTGTAACACTCTGGGATATTCCATGGCCCTCACTGTAACAGTCTAACATATCCCATACACCTCACTGTAACACTCTGGTATCTCCCACACCCCTCACTGTAACACTCTGATATACCCCACAGCCCTCACTGTAACACTCTGATATACCCCACAGCCCTCACTGTAACACTCTGGTATCTCCCACATCCCTCACTGTAACACTCTGGTATTTCCCACACCCCTCACTGTAACACTCTGGTATCTCCCACACCCCTCACTGTAACAGTCTGATATACCCCAAACCCCTCACTGTAACACTCTGATATACCCCCCACCACTCAATTTAACACTCTGATATACCCCACACCCCTCATTGTAACACTCTGTTATATCCCACAACCTTCACTGCAACACTCTGGTATCTCCCAGGCCCCTCACCGTAACACTCTGGTATCTCCCACTCGCCTCACTGTAACACTGTGGATGTCCCAAAATCCTCATTGAAACACTCGGATATACCCCACACCCCTCACTTTAACACTCTGATATACCCCATACGCCTCACTGTAACACACTGGTATCTCCCACACCCCTCACTGTAACACTCTGGTATCTCCCACACCACTCATTGTAACACTCTGATAAAACCCACACCCCTCACTGTAACACTCTGGTATCTCCCAAATCCCTCACTGTAATACTCTGATATACCCCACAAACCTCCCTGTAACACTCTGATATATCCCACATCCCTCATTCTAACACTCTGGTATCTGCCACACCCCTCACTGTAACACTCTGGTATCTCCCACACCGCTCACTGTAACACTCTGGTATTTCCCACACCCCTCACTGTAACACCTGATATACCCCACACCCCTCACTGTAACACTCGTATATACCCCACCCCTCACTGTACCACTCTGATATACCCCACTCCTCTCACTGTAACACTCTGATATACCCCACACCTCTCACTGTAACACTCTGTTATATCCCACACCCCTCACTGTACCGCTCTGTTATATCCCACAACCTTCACTGTAACACTCCGGTATCTCCCACACCCCTCACTGTAACACTCTGGTATCTCCCACACCCCTCACTGTAACACTCTGATATACCCCATACACCTCACTATAACACTCTGATATACCCCACACCCCTCACTGTAACACTCTGATGTACCCCATACACCTCACTATAACACTCTGATATACCCCACACCTCTCACTGTAACACTCTGTTATATCCCACACCCCTCACTGTACCGCTATGTTATATCCCACAACCTTCACTGTAACACTCCGGTATCTCCCACACCCCTCACTGTAACACTCTGATATACCCCACACCTCTCACTGTAACACTCTGTTATATCCCACACACCTCACTGTACCGCTATGTTATATCCCACAACCTTCACTGTAACACTCCGGTATCTCCCACACTCCTCACTATAAAACCCTGATATACCCCACAACCCTCACTGTAACACACTGATATATCACACCAATCACTGTAACACTCTGTTATATCCCACATCCCTCACTGTACCGCTCTGTTATATCCCACACCCCTCACTCTAACACTCTGGTATCTCCCACAGCCTTCACTGTAACACTCTGTTATATCCCACATCCCTCACTGTACCGCTCTGTTATATCCCACACCCCTCACACTAACACTCTGGTATCTCCAACTCCCTTCACTGTAACACTCTGGTAACTCCCACACCCCTCACTGTAACACTCTGGTATCTCCCACAACCCTCACTGTAACACTCTGGATCTCCCACACCCGTCACGGTAACACTCTGATATGCCCCAAACCCCTCATTCTAACACTCTGATATACCCCACACCCCTCATTGTAACACTCTGATATACCCCACACCCCTCACTGTAACACTTTGTTATATCCCACAACCCTCACTGTAACACTCTGATATACCCAACACCCCTCACTGTAACACTCTGATATACCCCACACCCCTCAATGTAACACTCTGATATACCCCACACCTCTCACTGTACGCTCTGTTATATCCCACAACCTTCACTGTAACAGTCTCGTATCTCCCACACCCCTAACTGTAACACTCTGGTATCTCCCACACCCCTCACTGTAACACTCTGATATACCCCACACCCCTCACTGTAACACTCTCTGATATACCCCACACCCCTCACTATAACACTCTGATATACCCCACACCCCTCACTGTAACACTCTGATATACCCCACACCCCTCACTGTAACACTGATATACACCACACCCCTCACTGTAACACTCTGATATACCCCACCTTCCTCACTGTAACACTGATATATCCCATACCCCTCACTGTAACACAATGGTATCTCCCACATCCCTCACTATAACACTCTGGTATCTCCCACACCCCTCACTCTAACACTCTGGTATCTCCAGCACCGCTCACTCGAACACTCTGGGATATTCCATGCCCCTCACTGTAACAGTCTAACATATCCCATACACCTCACTGTAACACTATGGGATCTCCCACATCCTTCATTGTAACACTCTGATATATCCCACACCCCTCCCTGTAACACTCTGGTATCTCCCACACCCCTCACTGTAACACACTGATATACCCCACACCCCTCACTGTAACACTCTGATATACCCCACACCCCTCACTGTAACACTCTGATATATCCCACACCCCTCACTGTAACACACTGATATACCCCATACACCTCACTGTAACACTGTGATATACCCCACACCCCTCGTTGTAACACTCTGATATACCCCACAGCACTCACTGTAACACTCTGGAATCTACCACAACCTTCACTGTAACACTCTGGTATCTCCCAGTTCCCTCACTGTAACAGTCTGATATACCCCACACCCCTCACTGTAACACTTTGATATATCCCCTACCACTCAATTTAACACTCTGATATACCCCACACACCTCACTGTAACACTCTGTTATATCCCATCTCCCTCACTGTACCACTCCGTTATATACCATACCACTCACTGTACCGCTCTGTTATATCCCACAACTTTCACTGTAACACTCTGGTATCTCCCAGACCCCTCACTGTAACACTCTGGTATCTCCCACACCCCTCACTGTAACACTGTGGATGTCCCAAAACCCTCATTGAAACACTCTGATATACCCCATACGCCTCACTGTAACACTCTGATATACACCACACCCCTCACTGTAACACTCTGATATACCCCACACCCCTCACTGTAACACTCTGGTATCTCCCACGCCCCTCATTGTAACACTCTGGTATCTCCCACACCACTCATTGTAACACTCTGATGTACCCCACACCCCTCACTGTAACACTCTGGTATCTCCCACATCCCTCACTGTATCACTCTGATATATCCCACATCCCTCACTCTAACACTCTGGTATCTACCACACCCCTCACTGTAACACTCTGGTATCTCCTAGACCCCTCACTGTAACACTCTGGTATCTCCCACATCCCTCACTGTAACACTCTGATATACCCCACACCCCTCACTGTAACACTCTGATATATCCCACATCCCTCACTCTAACACTCTGGTATCTACCACACCCCTCACTGTAACACTCTGGTATCTCCTAGACCCCTCACTGTAACACTCTGGTATTTCCCACACCCCTCACTGTAACACTCTGGTATCTCCCACACTCCTCACTGTAACACTCTGATATACCCCACACCCCTCACTGCAACACTCTGATATACCCCACACCCCTCACTGCAACACTCTGATATACCCCACACCCCTCACTCTAACACTCTGATATACCCCACACCCCTCACTGTAAAACTCTGGTATCTCCCACACGCCTCATTGTAACACTCTGGTATCTCCCACACCCCTCACTGTAACACTCTGGTATCTCCCACACCCCTCACTGTAACACTCTGATTTACACCATACCCCTCACTATAAAACTCTGAAATACCCCACAACCCTCACAGTAACACGCTGATATACCCCACACCCTGCCCTGTAACACACTGATATATCACACCAATCACTGTAACCCTCCGGTATCTCCCACACCCCTCACTGTAACACTCTGGTATCTCCCACAACCTTCACTGTAACACTATGGTATCTCGCACACCCCTCACTGTAACACTCTGATATATCCCATACGCCTCACTGTAACACAATGGTATCTCCCACACCCCTCACTGTAACACTCTGATATACCCCACAGCCCTCACTGTAACACTCTGGTATCTCCCTCATCCCTCACTGTAACACTCTGATATACCCCGTACCCCTCATTATAACACTCTGATATATCCCACACCACTCACTTTAACACTCTGATATACCCCACATACCTCACTGTAACACTCTGATATATCCCACATCCCTCATTCTAACACTCTGTTATCTCCAGCACCGCTCACTCGAACACTCTGGGATATTCCATACCCTTCACTGTAAACAGTCTAACATATCCCATACACCTCACTGTAACACTATGGGATCTCCCACATCCCTCACTGTAACACTCTGGTATCTCCCACACCCCTCACTGTAACACTCTGATATACCCCACACCCGTCATTGTAACACTCTGATATACCCCACAGCCCTCACTGTAACGCTCTGATATACCCCACAGCCCTCACTGTAACACTCTGGTATCTCCCACATCCCTCACTGTAACACTCTGGTATCTCCCACATCCCTCACTGTAACACTCTGATATATCCCACATCCCTCATTCTAACACTCTGGCATCTCCCACACCTCTCACTGTAACACTCTGTTATATCCCACACCCCTCACTGTACCGCTCTGTTATATCCCACAACCTTCACTGTAACACTCTGGTATCTCCCACACCCCTCACTGTAACAGTCTGAAATACCCCACACCCCTCACTGTAACAGTCTGATATACCCCATACCCCTCACTGTAACAGTCTGATATATCCCCCACCACTCACTGTACCGCTCTGTTATATCCCACAACCTTCACTGTAACACTCTGGTATCTCCCAGACACCTCACGTTAACACTGTGGATATCCCAAAACCCTCATTGCAACACTCTGATATACCCCACACCCCTCATTGTAACACTCTGATATACCCCATACGCCTCACTGTAACACACTGATAACTCCCACACCCCTCACTGTAACACTCTGGTATCTCCCACACCACTCATTGTAACACTCTGATATACCCCACACCCCTCACTGAAACACTCTGGTATCTCCCACATCCCTCACTGTAACATTCTGATATACCCCACACAACTCACTGTAACACTCTGATATACCCCAAACCCCTCACTGTAACACTCTGATCTACCCCACATCACTCACTGTAACACCTGATATACCCCACACCCCTCCCTGTAACACTCTGATATATCCCACATCCCTCATTCTAACACTCTGGTATCTCCCACACCCCTCACTGTAACACTCTAGTATCTCCCACACCCCTCACTGTAACACTCTGGTATTTCCCACACCCCTCACTGTAACACTCTGATATACCCCACACAACTCACTGTAACACTCTGATATACCCCAAACACCTCACTGTAACACTCTGATCTACCCCACATCATTCACTGTAACACCTGATATACCACACACCCCTCACTGTAACATTCTGATATACCACACACCCCTCACTGTAACATTCTGATATATCCCACACCCCTCACGGTAACACTCTGATCTACCCCACATCCCTCACTGTAACACCTGATATACCACACAGCCCTCACTGTAACATTCTGATATACCACACACCCCTCACTGTAACATTCTGATATACCCCACACCTCTCAATGTAACACTCTGATATATCTCACACGCCTCACTGTAACACTCTGATATATCCCACAGCCCTCACTGTACCGCTCTCTAACACACACCCCTCACTGTAACACTCTGGTATCTCCCACACCCCTCACTGTAACACGATGATATACCCGACACCCCTCACTGTAACACTCTGATATACGCCACATCCCGCCCTGAAAAACACTGATATTACCCACACCCCTCACTATAACCCTCTGGTATCTCCAACACCCCTCACTGTAACACTCTGTTATATCCCACATCCCTCACTGTACCGCTCTGTTATATCCCACACCCCTCACTGTAACACTCTGATATACCCCACATCCCTCACTGTAACACTCTGGTATCTCCCACACCCCTCACTGTAACACTCTGATATACCACACACCCCTCACTATAACACTCTGATATATCCCACTCCACTCACTTTTACACTCTGATATACCCCCACACCCCTCACTGTAACACTCTCATATACCCCACACCTCTCAATGTAACACTCTGTTATATCCCACACCCCTCACTGTACCGCTCTGTTATATCCCACAACCTTCACTGTAACACTCTGGTATCTCCCAGACACCTCACTGTAACACTGGGGATGTCCCAAAACCCTCATTGCAACACTCTGATATAGCCCACACCCCTCACTGTAACACTCTGATATACCCCACACCACTCACTTTAACACTCTGATATACCCCACACCCCTCACTGTAACACTCTGTTATATCCCACACCCCTCACTGTAACACTCTGATATATCCCACACCCCTCACTGTAACACTCTGATATATCCCACACCCCTCACTGTAACACTCTGATATACCCCACACCCCTCACTGTAACACTGATATACCCCACACCCCTCACTGTAACACTCTGATATACCCCACACCCCTCACTGTAACACTCTGATATATCCCACACCCCTCACTGTAACACTCTGATAAAGCCCGCAACCCTCACTGTAACACTCTGATAAAGCCCGCAACCCTCACTGTAACACTCTGATAAAGCCCGCAACCCTCACTGTAACACTCTGATATACCCCACACCCCTCACTGTAACACTCTGATATACCCCACACCCCTCACTGTAACACTCTCTGATATACCCCACACCCCTCACTGTAACACTCTGATATACCCCACACCCCTCACTGTGACACTCTGATATACCCCACACCCCTCACTGTAACACTCTGGTATCTCCCACACCCCTCACTGTAACACGATGATATACCCGACACCCCTCACTGTAACACTCTGATATACGCCACATCCCGCCCTGAAAAACACTGATATTACCCACACCCCTCACTATAACCCTCTGGTATCTCCAACACCCCTCACTGTAACACTCTGATATATCCTACATCCCTCACTGTACCACTCTGTTATATCCCACACCCCTCACTCTAACACTCTGGTGTCTCCCACACCCTTCACTGTAACACTCTGGATCTCCCACACCCCTCACGGTAACACTCTGATATGCCCCACACCCCTCACTGTACCACTCTGGTATCACCCACATCCCTCACTGTAACACTCTGGATCTCCCACACCCCTCACTGTAACACTCTGGTATACCCCGCACCCATCACTGTAACACTCTGATATACCCCACACCCCTCATTGTAAAACTCTGATATACCCCACATCCCTCACTGTAACACTCAGGTATCTCCCAAACCCCTCACTGTAACACTCTGATATATCCCATACCACTCACTTTTACACTCTGATATACCACCACACCCCTCACTGTAACACTCTGATATACCCCACACCTCTCAATGTAACACTCTGTTATATCCCACACCCCTCACTGTACCGCTCTGTTATATCCCACAACCTTCACTGTAACACTCTGGTATCTCCCAGACACCTCACGTTAACACTGTGGATGTCCCAAAACCCTCATTGCAACACTCTGATATACCCCACAACCCGCCCTGTAACACACTGATATAATCCACACACCTCACTGTAACCCTCTGGTATCTCCCACACCACTCATTGTAACACTCTGATATACCCCACACCCCTCACTGAAACACTCTGGTATCTCCCACATCCCTCACTGTAACACTCTGATATATCCCACACCCCTCACTGTAACACTCTGATATACCCCATCCCCTCACTGTAACATTCTGATATATCACACACCCCGCACTGTAACATTCTGATATATCCCACACCCCACACACTAACACTCTGATATTCCCCACAGCCCTCAATGTACCGCTCTCTTTTAACACACACCCCTCACTATAACACTCTGGTATCTCCCACACCCTTCACTGTAACACTCTGGTATCACCCACACCCATCACTGTAACACTCTGGTATCTCCCACTCCCCTCACTGTAACACTCGGATATAACCCACACCCCTCACTGTACCACTCTGATATACCCCACACCTCTCACTGTAACACTCTGTTATACCCCACACGCCTCACTGTAACACTCTGATATACGCCACATCCCGCCCTGAAACACACTGATATTACCCACACCCCTCACTATAACCCTCTGGTATCTCCAACACCCTCACTGTAACACTCTGTTATATCCCACATCCCTCACTGTACCGCTCTGTTATATCCCACACCCCTCACTCTAACACTCTGGTATCTCCCACACCCTTCACTGTAACACTCTGGATCTCCCACACCCCTCACTGTAACACTCTGGTATACCCCGCACCCCTCACTGTAACACTCTGATATACCCCACACCTCTCACTGTAACACTCTGTTATATCCCACACACCTCACTGTACCGCTATGTTATATCCCACAACCTTCACTGTAACACTCCGGTATCTCCCACACTCCTCACTATAAAACCCTGATATACCCCACAACCCTCACTGTAACACACTGATATATCACACCAATCACTGTAACACTCTGTTATATCCCACATCCCTCACTGTACCGCTCTGTTATATCCCACACCCCTCACTCTAACACTCTGGAATCTCCCACAGCCTTCACTGTAACACTCTGTTATATCCCACATCCCTCACTGTACCGCTCTGTTATATCCCACACCCCTCACACTAACACTCTGGTATCTCCAACTCCCTTCACTGTAACACTCTGGTAACTCCCACACCCCTCACTGTAACACTCTGGTATCTCCCACAACCCTCACTGTAACACTCTGGTATCTCCCACAACCCTCACTGTAACACTCTGGTATCTCCCACAACCCTCACTGTAACACTCTGGATCTCCCACACCCGTCACGGTAACACTCTGATATGCCCCAAACCCCTCATTCTAACACTCTGATATACCCCACACCACTCACTTTAACACTCTGATATACCCCACACCCCTCACTGTAACACTCTGATATACCCCATACGCCTCACTGTAACACACTGATATCTCCCACACCCCTCACTGTAACACTCTGGTATCTCCCACACCACTCATTGTAACACTCTGATATACCCCACACCCCTCACTGAAACACTCTGGTATCTCCCACATCCCTCACTGTAACATTCTGATATACCCCACACAACTCACTGTAACACTCTGATATACCCCAAACCCCTCACTGTAACACTCTGATCTACCCCACATCACTCACTGTAACACCTGATATACCCCACACCCCTCCCTGTAACACTCTGATATATCCCACATCCCTCATTCTAACACTCTGGTATCTCCCACACCCCTCACTGTAACACTCTAGTATCTCCCACACCCCTCACTGTAACACTCTGGTATTTCCCACACCCCTCACTGTAACACTCTGATATACCCCACACAACTCACTGTAACACTCTGATATACCCCAAACACCTCACTGTAACACTCTGATCTACCCCACATCACTCACTGTAACACCTGATATACCACACACCCCTCACTGTAACATTCTGATATACCACACACCCCTCACTGTAACATTCTGATATATCCCACACCCCTCACGGTAACACTCTGATCTACCCCACATCCCTCACTGTAACACCTGATATACCACACAGCCCTCACTGTAACATTCTGATATACCACACACCCCTCACTGTAACATTCTGATATACCCCACACCTCTCAATGTAACACTCTGATATATCTCACACGCCTCACTGTAACACTCTGATATATCCCACAGCCCTCACTGTACCGCTCTCTAACACACACCCCTCACTGTAACACTCTGGTATCTCCCACACCCCTCACTGTAACACGATGATATACCCGACACCCCTCACTGTAACACTCTGATATACGCCACATCCCGCCCTGAAAAACACTGATATTACCCACACCCCTCACTATAACCCTCTGGTATCTCCAACACCCCTCACTGTAACACTCTGTTATATCCCACATCCCTCACTGTACCGCTCTGTTATATCCCACACCCCTCACTGTAACACTCTGATATACCCCACATCCCTCACTGTAACACTCTGGTATCTCCCACACCCCTCACTGTAACACTCTGATATACCACACACCCCTCACTATAACACTCTGATATATCCCACTCCACTCACTTTTACACTCTGATATACCCCCACACCCCTCACTGTAACACTCTCATATACCCCACACCTCTCAATGTAACACTCTGTTATATCCCACACCCCTCACTGTACCGCTCTGTTATATCCCACAACCTTCACTGTAACACTCTGGTTTCTCCCAGACACCTCACTGTAACACTGTGGATGTCCCAAAACCCTCATTGCAACACTCTGATATACCCCACACCACTCACTGTAACACTCTGATATACCCCACACCCCTCACTGTAACACTCTGTTATATCCCACACCCCTCACTGTAACACTCTGATATATCCCACACCCCTCACTGTAACACTCTGATATACCCCACACCCCTCACTGTAACACTGATATATCCCACGCCCCTCACTGTAACACTCTGATATACCCCACACCCCTCACTGTAACACTCTGATAAAGCCCGCAACCCTCACTGTAACACTCTGATATACCCCACACCCCTCACTGTAACACTCTGATAAAGCCCGCAACCCTCACTGTAACACTCTGGTATCTCCCACACCCCTCACTGTAACACTCTCTGATATACCCCACACCCCTCACTGTAACACTCTGATACACCCCACACCCCTCACTGTAACACTCTGATATACCCCACACCCCTCAATTTAACACTCTAATATACCCAACACCCCTCACTGTAACACTCTGATATACCCCACACCTCTCACTGTACGCTCTGTTATATCCCACAACCTTCACTGTAACAGTCTCATATCTCCCACACCCCTAACTGTAACACTCTGGTATCTCCCACACCCCTCACTGTAACACTCTGATATACACCACACCCCTCACTGTAACACTCTCTGATATACCCCACACCCCTCACTGTAACACTCTGATATACCCCACACCCCTCACTGTAACACTCTGATATACCCCACACCCCTCACTGTAACACTGATATACACCACACCCCTCACTGTAACACTCTGATATACCCCACCTTCCTCACTGTAACACTGGTATATCCCATACCCCTCACTGTAACACTCTGATATACCCCACACCCCTCACTGTAACACTGATATACACCACACCCCTCACTGTAACACTCTGATATACCCCACCTTCCTCACTGTAACACTGGTATATCCCATACCCCTCACTGTAACACAATGGTATCTCCCACATCCCTCACTATAACACTCTGGTATCTCCCACACCCCTCACTCTAACACTCTGGTATCTCCAGCACCGCTCACTCGAACACTCTGGGATATTCCATGCCACTCACTGTAACAGTCTAACATATCCCATACATCTCACTGTAACACTATGGGATCTCCCACATCCCTCATTGTAACACTCTGATATATCCCACACCCCTCCCTGTAACACTCTGGTATCTCCCACACCCCTCACTGTAACACTCTGATATATCCCACACCCCTCACTGTAACACTCTGATATATCCCACACCCCTCACTGTAACACTCTGATATATCCCACACCCCTCACTGTAACACTCTGATATATCCCACACCCCTCAATGTAACACTCTGATATACCCCACACCCCTCACTGTAACACACTGATATACCCCATACACCTCACTGTAACACTGTGATATACCCCACACCCCTCATTGTAACACTCTGATATACCCCACAGCACTCACTGTAACACTCTGGTATCTACCACACCCATCACTGTAACACTCTGGTATATCCCACACCCCACACACTAACATTCTGATATACCCCACAGCCCTCACTGTACCGCTCTCTTTTAACACACACCCCTCACTGTAACACTCTGGTATCTCCCACACCCTTCACTGTAACACTCTGGTATCTCCCACACCCATCACTGTAACACTCTGGTATCTCCCACACCCCTCACTGTAACACTCTGGTATCTCCCACACCCCTCACTGTAACACTTGGATATAACCCACACCCCTCACTGTACCACTCTGATATACCCCACACCTCTCACTGTAACACTCTGTTATACCCCACACGCCTCACTGTAACACTCTGATATACACCACACCTCTCACTGTGACACTCTGTTATATCCCACACCCCTCACTGTAACACTCTGGTATCTCCCACACCCCTCACTGTAACACGATGATATACCCGACACCCCTCACTGTAACACTCTGATATACGCCACATCCCGCCCTGAAAAACACTGATATTACCCACACCCCTCACTATAACCCTCTGGTATCTCCAACACCCCTCACTGTAACACTCTGATATATCCTACATCCCTCACTGTACCACTCTGTTATATCCCACACCCCTCACTCTAACACTCTGGTGTCTCCCACACCCTTCACTGTAACACTCTGGATCTCCCACACCCCTCACGGTAACACTCTGATATGCCCCACACCCCTCACTGTACCACTCTGGTATCACCCACATCCCTCACTGTAACACTCTGGATCTCCCACACCCCTCACTGTAACACTCTGGTATACCCCGCACCCATCACTGTAACACTCTGATATACCCCACACCCCTCATTGTAAAACTCTGATATACCCCACATCCCTCACTGTAACACTCTGGTATCTCCCACACCCCTCACTGTAACACTCTGATATACCACACACCCCTCACTATAACACTCTGATATATCCCATACCACTCACTTTTACACTCTGATATACCACCACACCCCTCACTGTAACACTCTGATATACCCCACACCTCTCAATGTAACACTCTGTTATATCCCACACCCCTCACTGTACCGCTCTGTTATATCCCACAACCTTCACTGTAACACTCTGGTATCTCCCAGACACCTCACGTTAACACTGTGGATGTCCCAAAACCCTCATTGCAACACTCTGATATACCCCACAACCCGCCCTGTAACACACTGATATAATCCACACACCTCACTGTAACCCTCTGGTATCTCCCACACCACTCATTGTAACACTCTGATATACCCCACACCCCTCACTGAAACACTCTGGTATCTCCCACATCCCTCACTGTAACACTCTGATATATCCCACACCCCTCACTGTAACACTCTGATATACCCCAAACCCCTCACTGTAACATTCTGATATATCCCACACCCCGCACACTAACACTCTGATATTCCCCACAGCCCTCAATGTACCGCTCTCTTTTAACACACACCCCTCACTATAACACTCTGGTATCTCCCACACCCTTCACTGTAACACTCTGGTATCACCCACACCCATCACTGTAACACTCTGGTATCTCCCACTCCCCTCACTGTAACACTCGGATATAACCCACACCCCTCACTGTACCACTCTGATATACCCCACACCTCTCACTGTAACACTCTGTTATACCCCACACGCCTCACTGTAACACTCTGATATACGCCACATCCCGCCCTGAAACACACTGATATTACCCACACCCCTCACTATAACCCTCTGGTATCTCCAACACCCTCACTGTAACACTCTGTTATATCCCACATCCCTCACTGTACCGCTCTGTTATATCCCACACCCCTCACTCTAACACTCTGGTATCTCCCACACCCTTCACTGTAACACTCTGGATCTCCCACACCCCTCACTGTAACACTCTGGTATACCCCGCACCCCTCACTGTAACACTCTGATATACCCCACACCTCTCACTGTAACACTCTGTTATATCCCACATACCTCACTGTACCGCTATGTTATATCCCACAACCTTCACTGTAACACTCCGGTATCTCCCACACTCCTCACTATAAAACCCTGATATACCCCACAACCCTCACTGTAACACACTGATATATCACACCAATCACTGTAACACTCTGTTATATCCCACATCCCTCACTGTACCGCTCTGTTATATCCCACACCCCTCACTCTAACACTCTGGTATCTCCCACAGCCTTCACTGTAACACTCTGTTATATCCCACATCCCTCACTGTACCGCTCTGTTATATCCCACACCCCTCACACTAACACTCTGGTATCTCCAACTCCCTTCACTGTAACACTCTGGTAACTCCCACACCCCTCACTGTAACACTCTGGTATCTCCCACAACCCTCACTGTAACACTCTGGTATCTCCCACAACCCTCACTGTAACACTCTGGATCTCCCACACCCGTCACGGTAACACTCTGATATGCCCCAAACCCCTCATTCTAACACTCTGATATACCCCACACCACTCACTTTAACACTCTGATATACCCCACACCCCTCACTGTAACACTTTGTTATATCCCACACCCCTCACTGTAACACTCTGATATACCCCACACCCCTCACTGTAACACTCTGATATATCCCACACCCCTCACTGTAACACTCTGATATACCCCACACCCCTCACTGTAACACTCTGATATATCCCACACCCCTCACTGTAACACTCTGATATATCCCACACCCCTCACTGTAACACTGATATACCCCACACCCCTCACTGTAACACTCTGATATACCCCACATCCCTCACTGTAACACTCTGATATACCCCTCACCCCTCACTGTAACACTCTGATATACCCCACACCCCTCACTGTAACACTCTGATATACCCCTCACCCCTCACTGTAACACTCTGATATACCCCACACCCCTCACTGTAACACTCTGATATACCCCTCACCCCTCACTGTAACACTCTGATATACCCCACACCCCTCACTGTAACACTCTGATATACACCACACCCCTCACTGTAACACTGTGATATACCCCACACCCCTCACTGTAATACTCTGATATATCCCACAACCCTCACTGTAACACTCTGATATATCCCACACCCCTCACTGTAACACTCTGGTATACCCCACACCCCTCACTGTAACACTCTGATATACCCCACACCCCTCACTGTAACACTCTCTGATATACCCCACACCCCTCACTGTAACACTCTGATATACCCCACACCCCTCACTGTAACACTGATATACACCACACCCCTCACTGTAACACTCTGATATACCCCACCTTCCTCACTGTAACACTGATATATCCCATACCCCTCACTGTAACACAATGGTATCTCCCACATCCCTCACTATAACACTCTGGTATCTCCCACACCCCTCACTCTAACACTCTGGTATCTCCAGCACCGCTCACTCGAACACTCTGGGATATTCCATGCCACTCACTGTAACAGTCTAACATATCCCATACATCTCACTGTAACACTATGGGATCTCCCACATCCCTCATTGTAACACTCTGATATATCCCACACCCCTCCCTGTAACACTCTGGTATCTCCCACACCCCTCACTGTAACACTCTGATATATCCCACACCCCTCACTGTAACACTCTGATATATCCCACACCCCTCACTGTAACACTCTGATATATCCCACACCCCTCACTGTAACACTCTGATATATCCCACACCCCTCAATGTAACACTCTGATATACCCCACACCCCTCACTGTAACACACTGATATACCCCATACACCTCACTGTAACACTGTGATATACCCCACACCCCTCATTGTAACACTCTGATATACCCCACAGCACTCACTGTAACACTCTGGTATCTACCACACCCATCACTGTAACACTCTGGTATATCCCACACCCCACACACTAACATTCTGATATACCCCACAGCCCTCACTGTACCGCTCTCTTTTAACACACACCCCTCACTGTAACACTCTGGTATCTCCCACACCCTTCACTGTAACACTCTGGTATCTCCCACACCCATCACTGTAACACTCTGGTATCTCCCACACCCCTCACTGTAACACTCTGGTATCTCCCACACCCCTCACTGTAACACTTGGATATAACCCACACCCCTCACTGTACCACTCTGATATACCCCACACCTCTCACTGTAACACTCTGTTATACCCCACACGCCTCACTGTAACACTCTGATATACACCACACCTCTCACTGTGACACTCTGTTATATCCCACACCCCTCACTGTAACACTCTGGTATCTCCCACACCCCTCACTGTAACACGATGATATACCCGACACCCCTCACTGTAACACTCTGATATACGCCACATCCCGCCCTGAAAAACACTGATATTACCCACACCCCTCACTATAACCCTCTGGTATCTCCAACACCCCTCACTGTAACACTCTGATATATCCTACATCCCTCACTGTACCACTCTGTTATATCCCACACCCCTCACTCTAACACTCTGGTGTCTCCCACACCCTTCACTGTAACACTCTGGATCTCCCACACCCCTCACGGTAACACTCTGATATGCCCCACACCCCTCACTGTACCACTCTGGTATCACCCACATCCCTCACTGTAACACTCTGGATCTCCCACACCCCTCACTGTAACACTCTGGTATACCCCGCACCCATCACTGTAACACTCTGATATACCCCACACCCCTCATTGTAAAACTCTGATATACCCCACATCCCTCACTGTAACACTCTGGTATCTCCCACACCCCTCACTGTAACACTCTGATATACCACACACCCCTCACTATAACACTCTGATATATCCCATACCACTCACTTTTACACTCTGATATACCACCACACCCCTCACTGTAACACTCTGATATACCCCACACCTCTCAATGTAACACTCTGTTATATCCCACACCCCTCACTGTACCGCTCTGTTATATCCCACAACCTTCACTGTAACACTCTGGTATCTCCCAGACACCTCACGTTAACACTGTGGATGTCCCAAAACCCTCATTGCAACACTCTGATATACCCCACAACCCGCCCTGTAACACACTGATATAATCCACACACCTCACTGTAACCCTCTGGTATCTCCCACACCACTCATTGTAACACTCTGATATACCCCACACCCCTCACTGAAACACTCTGGTATCTCCCACATCCCTCACTGTAACACTCTGATATATCCCACACCCCTCACTGTAACACTCTGATATACCCCAAACCCCTCACTGTAACATTCTGATATATCCCACACCCCGCACACTAACACTCTGATATTCCCCACAGCCCTCAATGTACCGCTCTCTTTTAACACACACCCCTCACTATAACACTCTGGTATCTCCCACACCCTTCACTGTAACACTCTGGTATCACCCACACCCATCACTGTAACACTCTGGTATCTCCCACTCCCCTCACTGTAACACTCGGATATAACCCACACCCCTCACTGTACCACTCTGATATACCCCACACCTCTCACTGTAACACTCTGTTATACCCCACACGCCTCACTGTAACACTCTGATATACGCCACATCCCGCCCTGAAACACACTGATATTACCCACACCCCTCACTATAACCCTCTGGTATCTCCAACACCCTCACTGTAACACTCTGTTATATCCCACATCCCTCACTGTACCGCTCTGTTATATCCCACACCCCTCACTCTAACACTCTGGTATCTCCCACACCCTTCACTGTAACACTCTGGATCTCCCACACCCCTCACTGTAACACTCTGGTATACCCCGCACCCCTCACTGTAACACTCTGATATACCCCACACCTCTCACTGTAACACTCTGTTATATCCCACATACCTCACTGTACCGCTATGTTATATCCCACAACCTTCACTGTAACACTCCGGTATCTCCCACACTCCTCACTATAAAACCCTGATATACCCCACAACCCTCACTGTAACACACTGATATATCACACCAATCACTGTAACACTCTGTTATATCCCACATCCCTCACTGTACCGCTCTGTTATATCCCACACCCCTCACTCTAACACTCTGGTATCTCCCACAGCCTTCACTGTAACACTCTGTTATATCCCACATCCCTCACTGTACCGCTCTGTTATATCCCACACCCCTCACACTAACACTCTGGTATCTCCAACTCCCTTCACTGTAACACTCTGGTAACTCCCACACCCCTCACTGTAACACTCTGGTATCTCCCACAACCCTCACTGTAACACTCTGGTATCTCCCACAACCCTCACTGTAACACTCTGGATCTCCCACACCCGTCACGGTAACACTCTGATATGCCCCAAACCCCTCATTCTAACACTCTGATATACCCCACACCACTCACTTTAACACTCTGATATACCCCACACCCCTCACTGTAACACTTTGTTATATCCCACACCCCTCACTGTAACACTCTGATATACCCCACACCCCTCACTGTAACACTCTGATATATCCCACACCCCTCACTGTAACACTCTGATATACCCCACACCCCTCACTGTAACACTCTGATATATCCCACACCCCTCACTGTAACACTCTGATATATCCCACACCCCTCACTGTAACACTGATATACCCCACACCCCTCACTGTAACACTCTGATATACCCCACATCCCTCACTGTAACACTCTGATATACCCCTCACCCCTCACTGTAACACTCTGATATACCCCACACCCCTCACTGTAACACTCTGATATACCCCTCACCCCTCACTGTAACACTCTGATATACCCCACACCCCTCACTGTAACACTCTGATATACCCCTCACCCCTCACTGTAACACTCTGATATACCCCACACCCCTCACTGTAACACTCTGATATACACCACACCCCTCACTGTAACACTGTGATATACCCCACACCCCTCACTGTAATACTCTGATATATCCCACAACCCTCACTGTAACACTCTGATATATCCCACACCCCTCACTGTAACACTCTGGTATACCCCACACCCCTCACTGTAACACTCTGATATACCCCACACCCCTCACTGTAACACTCTCTGATATACCCCACACCCCTCACTGTAACACTCTGATATACCCCACACCCCTCACTGTAACACTGATATACACCACACCCCTCACTGTAACACTCTGATATACCCCACCTTCCTCACTGTAACACTGATATATCCCATACCCCTCACTGTAACACAATGGTATCTCCCACATCCCTCACTATAACACTCTGGTATCTCCCACACCCCTCACTCTAACACTCTGGTATCTCCAGCACCGCTCACTCGAACACTCTGGGATATTCCATGCCCCTCACTGTAACAGTCTAACATATCCCATACACCTCACTGTAACACTATGGGATCTCCCACATCCTTCATTGTAACACTCTGATATATCTCACACCCCTCCCTGTAACACTCTGGTATCTCCCACACCCCTCACTGTAACACACTGATATACCCCACACCCCTCACTGTAACACTCTGATATACCCCACACCCCTCACTGTAACACTCTGATATATCCCACACCCCTCACTGTAACACACTGATATACCCCATACACCTCACTGTAACACTGTGATATACCCCACACCCCTCATTGTAACACTCTGATATACCCCACAGCACTCACTGTAACACTCTGGTATCTACCACAACCTTCACTGTAACACTCTGGTATCTCCCAGTTCCCTCACTGTAACAGTCTGATATACCCCACACCCCTCACTGTAACACTTTGATATATCCCCTACCACTCAATTTAACACTCTGATATACCCCACACACCTCACTGTAACACTCTGTTATATCCCATCTCCCTCACTGTACCACTCCGTTATATACCATACCACTCACTGTACCGCTCTGTTATATCCCACAACTTTCACTGTAACACTCTGGTATCTCCCAGACCCCTCACTGTAACACTGTGGATGTCCCAAAACCCTCATTGAAACACTCTGATATACCCCATACGCCTCACTGTAACACTCTGATATACACCACACCCCTCACTGTAACACTCTGATATACCCCACACCCCTCACTGTAACACTCTGGTATCTCCCACGCCCCTCACTGTAACACTCTGATATACCACACACCCCTCACTGTAACACTCTGATATATCCCACAACCCTCACTGTAACACTCTGATATACACCACACCCCTCACTGTAACACTCTGATATACCCCACACCCCTCACTGTAACACTCTGGTATCTCCCACGCCCCTCACTGTAACACTCTGGTATCTCCCACACCACTCATTGTAACACTCTGATGTACCCCACACCCCTCACTGTAACACTCTGGTATCTCCCACATCCCTCACTGTATCACTCTGATATACCCCACACCCCTCACTGTAACACTCTGATATATCCCACATCCCTCACTCTAACACTCTGGTATCTACCACACCCCTCACTGTAACACTCTGATATACCCCACACCCCTCACTGTAACACTCTGGTATCTCCCACGCCCCTCACTGTAACACTCTGGTATCTCCCACACCACTCATTGTAACACTCTGGTATCTCCCACATCCCTCACTGTATCACTCTGATATACCCCACACCCCTCACTGTAACACTCTGATATATCCCACATCCCTCACTCTAACACTCTGGTATCTACCACACCCCTCACTGTAACACTCTGGTATCTCCTAGACCCCTCACTGTAACACTCTGGTATTTCCCACACCCCTCACTGTAACACTCTGGTATCTCCCACACTCCTCACTGTAACACTCTGATATACCCCACACCCCTCACTGCAACACTCTGATATACCCCACACCCCTCACTGCAACACTCTGATATACCCCACACTCCTCACTGTAACACTCTGATATACCCCACACCCCTCACTGCAACACTCTGATATACCCCACACCCCTCACTCTAACACTCTGATATACCCCACACCCCTCACTGTAAAACTCTGGTATCTCCCACACGCCTCATTGTAACACTCTGGTATCTCCCACACCCCTTACTGTAACACTCTGGTATCTCCCACACCCCTCACTGTAACACTCTGATTTACACCATACCCCTCACTATAAAACTCTGAAATACCCCACAACCCTCACAGTAACACTCTGATATACCCCACACCCTGCCCTGTAACACACTGATATATCACACCAATCACTGTAACCCTCCGGTATCTCCCACACCCCTCACTGTAATACTCTGGTATCTCCCACACCCCTCACTGTAACACTCTGGTATCTCCCACAACCTTCACTGTAACACTATGGTATCTCGCACACCCCTCACTGTAACACTCTGATATATCCCATACGCCTCACTGTAACACAATGGTATCTCCCACACCCCTCACTGTAACACTCTGATATACCCCACAGCCCTCACTGTAACACTCTGGTATCTCCCTCATCCCTCACTGTAACACTCTGATATACCCCGTACCCCTCATTATAACACTCTGATATATCCCACACCACTCACTTTAACACTCTGATATACCCCACATACCTCACTGTAACACTCTGATATATCCCACATCCCTCATTCTAACACTCTGTTATCTCCAGCACCGCTCACTCGAACACTCTGGGATATTCCATACCCTTCACTGTAAACAGTCTAACATATCCCATACACCTCACTGTAACACTATGGGATCTCCCACATCCCTCACTGTAACACTCTGGTATCTCCCACACCCCTCACTGTAACACTCTGATATACCCCACACCCGTCATTGTAACACTCTGATATACCCCACAGCCCTCACTGTAACGCTCTGATATACCCCACAGCCCTCACTGTAACACTCTGGTATCTCCCACATCCCTCACTGTAACACTCTGGTATCTCCCACATCCCTCACTGTAACACTCTGATATATCCCACATCCCTCATTCTAACACTCTGGCATCTCCCACACCTCTCACTGTAACACTCTGTTATATCCCACACCCCTCACTGTACCGCTCTGTTATATCCCACAACCTTCACTGTAACACTCTGGTATCTCCCACACCCCTCACTGTAACAGTCTGAAATACCCCACACCCCTCACTGTAACAGTCTGATATACCCCATACCCCTCACTGTAACAGTCTGATATATCCCCCACCACTCACTGTACCGCTCTGTTATATCCCACAACCTTCACTGTAACACTCTGGTATCTCCCAGACACCTCACGTTAACACTGTGGATACCCCAAACCCCTCATTGCAACACTCTGATATACCCCACACCCCTCATTGTAACACTCTGATATACCCCACACCCCTCCCTGTAACACTCTGATATATCCCACATCCCTCATTCTAACACTCTGGTATCTCCCACACCCCTCACTGTAACACTCTAGTATCTCCCACACCCCTCACTGTAACACTCTGGTATTTCCCACACCCCTCACTGTAACACTCTGATATACCCCACACAACTCACTGTAACACTCTGATATACCCCAAACACCTCACTGTAACACTCTGATCTACCCCACATCACTCACTGTAACACCTGATATACCACACACCCCTCACTGTAACATTCTGATATACCACACACCCCTCACTGTAACATTCTGATATATCCCACACCCCTCACGGTAACACTCTGATCTACCCCACATCCCTCACTGTAACACCTGATATACCACACAGCCCTCACTGTAACATTCTGATATACCACACACCCCTCACTGTAACATTCTGATATACCCCACACCTCTCAATGTAACACTCTGATATATCTCACACGCCTCACTGTAACACTCTGATATATCCCACAGCCCTCACTGTACCGCTCTCTAACACACACCCCTCACTGTAACACTCTGGTATCTCCCACACCCCTCACTGTAACACGATGATATACCCGACACCCCTCACTGTAACACTCTGATATACGCCACATCCCGCCCTGAAAAACACTGATATTACCCACACCCCTCACTATAACCCTCTGGTATCTCCAACACCCCTCACTGTAACACTCTGTTATATCCCACATCCCTCACTGTACCGCTCTGTTATATCCCACACCCCTCACTGTAACACTCTGATATACCCCACATCCCTCACTGTAACACTCTGGTATCTCCCACACCCCTCACTGTAACACTCTGATATACCACACACCCCTCACTATAACACTCTGATATATCCCACTCCACTCACTTTTACACTCTGATATACCCCCACACCCCTCACTGTAACACTCTGATATACCCCACACCCCTCACTGTGACACTCTGATATACCCCACACCTCTCAATGTAACACTCTGTTATATCCCACACCCCTCACTGTACCGCTCTGTTATATCCCACAACCTTCACTGTAACACTCTGGTATCTCCCAGACACCTCACTGTAACACTGTGGATGTCCCAAAACCCTCATTGCAACACTCTGATATACCCCACACCACTCACTTTAACACTCTGATATACCCCACACCCCTCACTGTAACACTCTGTTATATCCCACACCCCTCACTGTAACACTCTCTGATATACCCCACACCCCTCACTGTAACACACTGATATACCCCACACCCCTCACTGTAACACTCTGATATACCCCACACCTCTCACTGTACGCTCTGTTATATCCCACAACCTTCACTGTAACAGTCTCGTATCTCCCACACCCCTAACTGTAACACTCTGGTATCTCCCACACCCCTCACTGTAACACTCTGATATACACCACACCCCTCACTGTAACACTTTCTGATATACCCCACACCCCTCACTGTAACACTCTGATATACCCCACACCCCTCACTGTAACACTCTGATATACCCCACACCCCTCACTGTAACACTGATATACACCACACCCCTCACTGTAACACTCTGATATACCCCACCTTCCTCACTGTAACACTGGTATATCCCATACCCCTCACTGTAACACAATGGTATCTCCCACATCCCTCACTATAACACTCTGGTATCTCCCACACCCCTCACTCTAACACTCTGGTATCTCCAGCACCGCTCACTCGAACACTCTGGGATATTCCATGCCACTCACTGTAACAGTCTAACATATCCCATACACCTCACTGTAACACTATGGGATCTCCCACATCCCTCATTGTAACACTCTGATATATCCCACACCCCTCCCTGTAACACTCTGGTATCTCTCACACCCCTCACTGTAACACACTGATATACCCCATACACCTCACTGTAACACTGTGATATACCCCACACCCCTCATTGTAACACTCTGATATACCCCACAGCACTCACTGTAACACTCTGGTATCTACCACACCCATCACTGTAACACTCTGGTATCTCCCACACCCCTCACTGTAACGCTCTGATATACCCCACACCCCTCACTGTAACACCTGATATACCACACAGCCCTCACTGTAACATTCTGATATACCACACACCCCTCACTGTAACACTCTGATATACCCCACACCCCTCACTGTAACACTCTGATATACCCCACACCCCTCACTGTAACACTCTGATATATCCCACACCCCACACACTAACATTCTGATATACCCCACAGCCCTCACTGTACCGCTCTCTTTTAACACACACCCCTCACTGTAACACTCTGGTATCTCCCACACCCTTCACTGTAACACTCTGGTATCTCCCACACCCCTCACTGTAACACTCTGGTATCTCCCACACCCCTCACTGTAACACTTGGATATAACCCACACCCCTCACTGTACCACTCTGATATACCCCACACCTCTCACTGTAACACTCTGTTATACCCCACACGCCTCACTGTAACACTCTGATATACACCACACCTCTCACTGTAACACGATGATATACCCGACACCCCTCACTGTAACACTCTGATATACGCCACATCCCGCCCTGAAAAACACTGATATTACCCACACCCCTCACTATAACCCTCTGGTATCTCCAACACCCCTCACTGTAACACTCTGTTATATCCTACATCCCTCACTGTACCGCTCTGTTATATCCCACACCCCTCACTCTAACACTCTGGTATCTCCCACACCCTTCACTGTAACACTCTGGATCTCCCACACCCCTCACGGTAACACTCTGATATGCCCCACACCCCTCACTGTTCCACTCTGGTATCACCCACATCCCTCACTGTAACACTCTGGATCTCCCACACCCCTCACTGTAACACTCTGGTATACCCCGCATCCATCACTGTAACACTCTGATATACCCCACACCCCTCATTGTAAAACTCTGATATACCCCACATCCCTCACTGTAACACTCTGGTATCTCCCACACCCCTCACTGTAACACTCTGATATACCACACACCCCTCACTATAACACTCTGATATATCCCATACCACTCACTTTTACACTCTGATATACCACCACACCCCTCACTGTAACACTCTGATATACCCCACACCTCTCAATGTAACACTCTGTTATATCCCACACCCCTCACTGTACCGCTCTGTTATATCCCACAACCTTCACTGTAACACTCTGGTATCTCCCAGACACCTCACGTTAACACTGTGGATGTCCCAAAACCCTCATTGTAACACTCTGATATACCCCACAACCCGCCCTGTAACACACTGATATACCCCATACGCCTCACTGTAACACACTGATATCTCCCACACCCCTCACTGTAACACTCTGGTATCTCCCACACCCCTCACTGTAACACTCTGATATACCACACACCCCTCACTATAACACTCTGATATATCCCATACCACTCACTTTTACACTCTGATATACCACCACACCCCTCACTGTAACACTCTGATATACCCCACACCTCTCAATGTAACACTCTGTTATATCCCACACCCCTCACTGTACCGCTCTGTTATATCCCACAACCTTCACTGTAACACTCTGGTATCTCCCAGACACCTCACGTTAACACTGTGGATGTCCCAAAACCCTCATTGTAACACTCTGATATACCCCACAACCCGCCCTGTAACACACTGATATAATCCACACACCTCACTGTAACCCTCTGGTATCTCCCACACCACTCATTGTAACACTCTGATATACACCACACCTCTCACTGTAACACTCTGAGATACGCCACACCACTCACTGTAACACTCTGATATACGCCACATCCCGCCCTGAAACACACTGATATTACCCACACCCCTCACTATAACCCTCTGGTATCTCCAACACCCTCACTGTAACACTCTGTTATATCCCACATCCCTCACTGTACCGCTCTGTTATATCCCACACCCCTCACTGTAACACACTCGTATCTCCCACAGCCCTCACTGTAACACTCTGGTATCACCCACACCCATCACTGTAACACTCTGGTATCTCCCACACCCCTCACTGTAACACTCGGATATAACCCACACCCCTCACTGTACCACTCTGATATACACCACACCTCTCACTGTAACACTCTGATATACGCCACACCACTCACTGTAACACTCTGATATACGCCACATCCCGCCCTGAAACACACTGATATTACCCACACCCCTCACTATAACCCTCTGGTATCTCCAATACCCTCACTGTAACACTCTGTTATATCCCACATCCCTCACTGTACCGCTCTGTTATATCCCACACCCCTCACTGTAACACACTCGTATCTCCCACACCACTCATTGTAACACTCTGATATACCCCACACCCCTCACTGTAACACTCTGGCATCTCCCACATCCCTCACTGTAACACTCTGATATACCACACACCCCTCACTGTAACACTCTGATATACCCCACACCCCTCACTGTAACACTCTGATATAACCCACATCCCTCACTGTAACACTCTGATATACCCCACACCCCTCAACTTAACACTCTGATATACCCCACACCCCTCAACTTAACACTCTGATATACCCCACACCCCTCACTGTAACACTCTGATATACCCCACACCCCTCACTGTAACACTCTGATAAAGCCCACAACCCGCCCTGTAACACACTGATATAATCCACACACCTCACTGTAACCCTCTGGTATCTCCCACACCGCTCACTGTAACACTCTGGTATCTCCCACACCACTCATTGTAACACTCTGATATACCCCACACCCCTCACTGAAACACTCTGGTATCTCCCAGACCCCTCACTGTAACACACTGATATCTCCCACACCCCTCACTATAACACTCTGGTACCTCTCACACCCCTCACTGTAACACTCTGGTATCTCCTACATCCCGCACTGTAACACTCTGATATACTCCACACCTCTCACTGTAACACTCTGATATACCCCACACCCCTCACTGTAACACTCTGATATATCACACACCCCTCACTGTAACACTCTGGTATCTCCCACACCATTCACTGTAACACTCTGGTATCTCCCACACCATTCACTGTAACACTCTGGTATCTCCCACACCATTCACTGTAACACTCGGATATCCTTCACACCCCTCACTGCACCAGTCTGATATACCCCACACTCCTCATTGTAGCACTCTGATATACCCCACACCCCTCATTCTAACACTCTGGTATGGCCCACACCTCTCACTGTAACACTCTGGTATCTCCTACACCCATCACTGTAACAGTCTGATATATCCCATACCCCTCACTGTAACACTCTGGTATCTCCTACATCCCTCACTGTAACAGTCTGATATACCCCACACCCCTCATTGTAACACTCTGATATACCCCACACCCCTCACTGTAACACTCTGATATACCACACACGCCTCACTGTAACACTCTGATATACCCCACACCCCTCACTGTAACACTCTGTTATATCACACACGCCTCACTGTAACATTCTGATATATTTCACACGACTCACTCAAACACTCTGGTATCTCCCATACCCCTCACTGTAACAGTCTAATATATCCCATACCCCTCACTGTAACATACCCCACACCCCTCACTGCAACACTCTGATGTACCCCACACCCCTCACTGTAGCACTCTGATATACCCCACAGCCCTCACTGTAACACTCTGGTATCTCCCACATCCCTCACTGTAACACTCTGATATACCCCATACCACTCACTATAGCACTCTGATCTATCCCACAACACTCACTGTAACAATGTGATATACCCCACGCCACTCAATGTAACACTCTGATATATCCCACATCACTCACTGTAACACTCTGAAATACCAGACACCCCTCAGTGTAACACTCTGATATATCCCACACCCCTTCCTGTCACACTCAGATATACCCCACACCCCTCACTGTAACACTCTGATATATCCCACACCCCTCCCTGTAACACTCTGATATACCGCACACACCTCACTCTAACACCTGATATACCACACACCCCTCACTGTAACACTCTGATATACCCCCCAACACTCACTGTAACACTCTGATACATCCCACACCCCTCACTGTAACCCTCTGGTATCTCCCACACCCCTCGCTGTAATACTCTGGTATCTCCTACACCCCTCACTGTAAAACTCTGATATATCCCACACCCCTCAAAGTAACACTCTGATACACCACACACGCCTCACTGTAACACCTGATATACCACACACCCCTCACTGTAACATTCTGATATATCACACATGCCTCACTGTAACATTCTGATATATCCCTCACCACTCACTCAAACACTCTGGTATCTCCCATACCCCTCACTGCAACAGTCTAATATATCCCATACCCCTCACTGTAACACTCTGATATACCCCACACCCCTCACTGTAACACTCTGATATACCACACACCCCTCACTGTAACACTCTGATATATCCCACACTCCTCACTCTGAAACTCTGGTATCTCCCACACCCCTCACTGTAACACTCTGATATATCCCACACTCCTCACTCTAAAACTCTGGAATCTCCCACACCCTTCACTGTAACACTCTGGTATCTCCCAACAACCCTCACTGTGACACTCTGGTATACCCCACACCCCTCACTGCAACACTCTGATATACCCCACACCCCTCACTGTAACACTCTGGTATCTCCCACATCCCTCACTGTAACACTCTGATATAGCCCATACACACACTATAGCACTCTGATTTATCCCACACCGCTCACTGTAACAATGTGATATACCCCACGCCACTCAATGTAACACTCTGATATATCCCACACCACTCACTGTAACACTCTGAAATACCACACACCCCTCAGTGTAACACACTGATATATCCCACACCCATCCCTGTAACACTCAGATATACCCCACACCCCTCACTGTAACACTCCTATATACCCCACACCACTCACTGTAACACTCTGATATACCCCACACCCCTCACTGTAACCCTCTGGTATCTCCCACACCCGTCACTGTAACACTCTGATATCTCCCACACCCCTCACTGTAACAGACTGATATATCCCATACCCCTCACTGTAATACTCTGGTATCTCCCACATCCCTCACTGTAACACTCTGATATACCCCACAACCCTCACTGTAACACTCTGATATATCCCACACACCTCACAGTAACATTCTGATATACCCTACACCCTTCACTGTAACACTCTGATATACCCCAAACCCCACACTGTAACATTCTGATATATCACACACCCCTCACTGTAACATTCTGATATACCCCACACCCCTCGCTCTAACACTCTAGTATCTCCCACACCCCTCACTCTAACACTCTGGTATCTCCCACACCACTCACTGTAACCCTCTGCTTTCTCCCACACGCCTCACTGTAACACTCTGGTATCTCCCACACCCCTCACTGTTACACTCTGATATACCCCAAACCCCTCACTGTAACACTCTGATATACCCCACACCCCTCACTGTAACACTCTGATATCTCCCACACCCTTCACTGTAACACTCTGGATCTCGTCACACCCCTCACTGTAACACTCTGATATACCCCACACCCCTCACTGTAACAGTCTGATATATCCCATATACCTCACTGTAACACTCTAGTATCACCCACATCCCACACTGTAACACTCTGATATATCCCACATCACTCACTGTAACACTCTGAAATACCACACACCCCTCAGTGTAACACTCTGATATATCCCACACCCCTCACTGTAACCCTCTGGTATCTCCCACACCCGTCACTGTAACACTCTGATATCTCCCACACCCCTCACTGTAACAGTCTGATATATCCCATACACCTCACTGTAATACTCTGGTATCTCCCACACCCTTCACTGTAACACTCTGGTATCTCCCACACCCCTCACTGTAACACTCGGATATACCCCACACCCCTCACTGTACCAGTCTGATATACCCCACACTCCTCACTGTAACACTCTGATATACCCCACACCCCTCATTCTAACACTCTGATATGGCCCACACCTCTCACTGTAACACTCTGGTATCTCCCACACCCCTCGCTGTAATACTCTGGTATCTCCTACACCCATCACTGTAACAGTCTGATATACCCCACACCCCTCACTGTAACACTCTGATATACCCCACACCCCTCACTGTAACACTCTGATATACCACACACCCCTCACTGTAACACTCCGATATACCCCACACCACTCACTGTAACACTCTGATACATCCCACACCCCTCACTGTAACCCTCTGGTATGTCCCACACTCGTCACTGTAACACTCTAATATCTCCCACACCCCTCACTGTAACAGACTGATATATCCACACCCCTCACTGTAATACTCTGGTATCTCCCACATCCCTCACTGTAAACTCTGATATACCCCACACCCCTCACTGTAACACTCTGATATATCCCACACACCTCACTGTAACACTCTGATATACCCCACACCCCTCACTGTAACACTCTGATATACCCCACTCCCCTCACAGTAACACACTGATATGACCCACAGTCCTCACTGTAACACTCTGATATACCCCACACCCCTCACTGTAACACTCTGATATACCCCACTCCCCTCACAGTAACACACTGATATGACCCACAGTCCTCACTGTAACACTCTGATATACCCCAAACCTCACACTGTAACATTCTGATATATCACACACCCCTCACTGTAACATTCTGATATATCCCACACCCCTCGCTCTAACACTCTGGTATCTCCCACACCCCTCACTGTAACACTCTGGTATCTCCCACATCCCTCACTGTAACACTCGGATATACCCCACACCCCTCACTGTACCACTCTGTTATATCCCACACCCCTCACTGTACCGCTCCCTTATATCCCACACCCCTCACTGTAACACTCTGCTATCTCCCACATCCCTCAGTGTAACACTCTGATATATCCCACACCCCTCCCTGTAACACTCTGATATACCCCACATCACTCACTGTAACACCTGATATACCACACACCCTTCACTGTAACACTCTGGTATCTTCCACACCCCTCACTGTAACACTCTGATATACCCCACACCCCTCACTGTAACACTCCGATATACGGAACACCCCTCGCTGTAACACTCGGATATACCCCACACATCTCACTGTAACACTCGGATATACCCCACACCCCTCACTGTAACACTCTGTTATATACCACATCCCGCACTGTACCACTCTGTTATATCCCACACCCCTCACTGTACCGCTCCCTTATATCCCACACCCCTCACTGTAACACTCTGCTATCTCCCACACCCTACACTGTAACACTCTGGAATCACCCACACCCTTCAATGTAACACTCTGGTATCTCCCACATCCCTCACTGTTACACTCTGGATCTCCCACAGCCCTCACTGTAACACTCTGATATAGCCCACACCCCTCACTGTAACACTCTGGTATCTCCCACACTCCTCACTGTAACACTTGGATATACCCACACCCCTCGCTCTACCAGTCTGATATACCCCACACTCCTCACTGTAACACTCTGATATACCCCACACCCCTCATTCTAACACTCTGGTATGGCCCACACCTCTCACTGTAACACTCTGGTATCTCCCACACCCCTCGCTGTAACACTCTGGTATCTCCTACAGCCATCACTGTAACACTCTGATATACCCCACACCCCTCACTGTAACACTCTGATGGGTGTGGGATATATCAGAGTGTTACAGTGAGGGGTGTGGGGTATATCAAAGTAACACTCTGATACACCACACACGCCTCACTGTAACACCTGATATACCACACACCCCTCACTGTAACATTCTGATATATCACACACGCCTCACTGTAACATTCTGATATATCCCACACCCCTCACTGTAACATTCTGATACACCACACACGCCTCACTGTAACACCTGATATACCACACACCCCTCACTGTAACATTCTGATATATCACACACGCCTCACTGTAACATTCTGATATATCCCACACCACTCACTCAAACACTCTGGTATCTCCCATACCCCTCACTGTAACAGTCTAATATATCCCACACCCCTCACTGTAACACTCTGATTTACCCCACAGCCCTCACTGTAACACTCTGATGTATCCCACACTCCTCCCTGTAACATTCTCATTTACCGCACACACCTCACTCTAACACCTGATATACCACACATCACTCACTGTAACACCTGATATACCACACACCCTTCACTGTAACACTCTGGTATCTTCCACACCCCTCACTGTAACATTCTGATATATCCCACACTCCTCACTCTAACACTCTGGTATCTCCCACATCCCTCACTCTAACACTCTGATATATCCCACACCACTCACTGGAACACTCTGAAATACCACACACCCCTCACTGTAACACTCTGATATATCCCACACCCCTCCCTGTAACACTCAGATATACCCCACACTCCTCACTGTAACACTCTGGTATCTCCCACACCCGTCACTGTAACACTCTGATATATCCCACACCCCTCACTGTAACAGTCTGATATATCCCATACCCCTCACTGTAATACTCTGGTATCTCCCACACTCTTCACTGTAACCCTCTGGTATCTCCCACATCCCTCACTGTAACACTCGGATATACCCCACACATCTCACTGTAACACTCGGATATACACCACACCCCTCACTGTAAAGCTCTGTTATATCCCACACCCCTCACTGTACCGCTCTCTTATATCCCACACCCCTCACTGTAACACTCTGGAATCACCCACACCCCTCACAGTTACACTGTGGATCTCCAACAGCCCTCATTGTAACACTCTGATATACCCCACACTCCTCACTGTAACACTCTGATATACCCCACACCCCTTATTCTAACAATCTGGTATCTCCCACACCCCTCACTGTAACACTCTGATATATCCCACACACCTCACAGTAACACTCTAATATACCCCGCTCCCCTCACAGTAACACACTGATATGACCCACAGTCCTCACTGTAACACTCTGATATACACCAAACCCCTCACTGTAACATTCTGATATATCACACACCTCTCGCTCTAACACTCTGGTATCTCCCACACCCCTCACTGTAACCCTCTGGTACCTCCCACATCCCTCACTGGAACACTCGATATACCCCACACATCTCACTGTAACACTCGGATATACCCCACACCCCTCACTGTAAAGCTCTGTTATATCCCACACCCCTCACTGTACCGCTCTCTTATATCCCACACCCCTCACTGTAACACTCTGGAATCTCCCACACCCCTCGCTGTAACACTCTGCTATCTCCCACACCCTACACTGTAACACTCTGGAATCACCCACACCCCTCACAGTAACACTCTGGTATCTCCCACACCCCTCACTGTTACACTCTGGATCTCCCACAGCCCTCATTGTAACACTCTGATATACCCCACACTCCTCACTGTAACACTCTTATATACCCCACACCCCTCATTCTAACAATCTGGTATCTCTCACACCCCTCAGTGTAACACTCTGATATACCCCACACCCCTCACTGTAACACTCTGATATCTCCCACACCCTTCACTGTAACACTCTGGAATCTCCCACACCCCTCGCTGTAACACTCTGATATACCCCACACCCATCACTGTAACTGTCTGATATACCACAAACCCCTCACTGTAACACTCTGAAATACCCCACACCCCTCACTGTAACACTCTGATATACCCCACACCCCACACTGTAACACTCTGATATCTCGAAACACCCTTCACTGTAACACTCTGGAATCTCCCACACCCTTCAAAGTAACACTCTGGTATCTCCCACACCCTTCACTGTAACACTCTGGTATCTCCCACACCCTTCACTGTAACGCTCTGGATCTCCCACACCCCTCACTGTAACACTCTGAAAAAACCCACACTCCTCACTGTAACACTCTGATATACCCCACACCCCTCACTGTAACACTCTGGTATCTCCCATACCCCTCACTGTAACATTCTGATATACCCCACACCCCTCACTGTAACTCTCTGATATACCCCACACCCATCACTATAACATTCTGATATACCCCAAGCCCCTCACTTTAACACTGTGATATACCCCACACCCCTCACTGTAACACACTGATAAACCCCACACCTCTCACTGTAACACTCTGATATACCCCACACCCCTCACTGTAACACTCTGATATATCCCACACCCCTCCCTGTAACATTCTGATATACCGCACACACCTCACTCTAACACCTCATATACCACACACCCCTCACTGTAACATTCTGATAGATCCCACACTCCTCACTCTAAAACTCTGGTATCTCCCACACCCCTCACGCTAACACTCTGGTATCTCCCACATCCCTCACTCTAACACTCTGATATATCCCACACCCCTCACTGTAACACTCCGATATACCCCACACCACTCACTGTAACAATCTGATACATCCCACACCCCTCACTGTCACCCTCTGGTATCTCCCACACCCATCACTGTAACAGTCTGATATATCCCATACCCCTCACTGTAATACTCTGGTATCTCCCACATCCCTCACTGTAACACTCTGATATACCCCACACCCCTCACTGTAACACTCTGATATATCCCACACCCCTCACTGTAACACTCCGATATACCCCACACCACTCACTGTAACAATCTGATACATCCCACACCCCTCACTGTAACCCTCTGGTATCTCCCACACCCATCACTGTAACAGTCTGATATATCCCATACCCCTCACTGTAATACTCTGGTATCTCCCACATCCCTCACTGTAACACTCTGATATACCCCACACCCCTCACTGTAACACTCTGATATATCCCACACCCCTCACTGTAACACTCCGATATACCCCACACCACTCACTGTAACAATCTGATACATCCCACACCCCTCACTGTAACCCTCTGGTATCTCCCACACCCATCACTGTAACAGTCTGATATATCCCATACCCCTCACTGTAATACTCTGGTATCTCCCACATCCCTCACTGTAATACTCTGATATACCCCACACCCCTCACTGTAACACTCAGATATATCCCACTCACCTCACAGTAACACTCTGATATACCCCACTCCCCTCACAGTAACACACTGATATGACCCACAGTCCTCACTGTAACACTCTGATATACCCCAAACCCCACATTGTAACATTCTGATATATCACACACCCCTCACTGTAACATTCTGATATATCCCACAGCCCTCACTGACACACTCTGACATATTCCACACCCCTCACTGTAACACTCAGATATATCCCACTCACCTCAAAGTAACACTCTGATATACCCCACACCCCTCACTGTAACACACTGATATACTCCACACCTCTCACTGTAACACTCTGATATACCCCACACCCCTCACTTTTACACGCTGATATACCCAACACCCCTCACTGTAACACTCTGATATACCCCACACCCCTCACTGTAACACTCCGTTATACCCCACACCGTAACACTCTGATATACCCCACACCCCTCACTGTAACACTCTGATATACCCCACACCCCTCACTGTAACACTCTGATATACCCCACACCCCTCACTGTAACACTCTGATATACCCCACACCCCTCACTGTAACACTCTGATATACCCCACACCCATCACTGTAACACACTGATATACCCCACACCTCTCACTGTAACACTCTGATATATCCCACACCCCTCACTGTAACACTCTGATATATCCCACACCCCTCACTGTAACACTCTGGTATCTCCCACACCCCTCACTCTTACACTCGATATACCCCACACCCCTCACTGTAACACTCTGTTATACCCCACACCCCTCACTGTAACTCTCTGATATACCCCACACCCATCACTGTAACATCCTGATATACCCCAAATCCCTCACTTTAACACTCTGATATACCCCACACCCCTCACTGTAAACACTGATATACCCCACACCACTCACTGTAACACTCTGATCTACCCCACACCCCTCACTGTAACACTCTGATATACCCCACACCCCTCACTGTAACACACTGATATACTCCACACCTCTCACTGTAACACTCTGATATACCCCACACCCCTCACTTTTACACTCTGATAAACCCAACACCCCTCACTGTAACACTCTGATATACCCCACACCCCTCACTGTAACACTCTGGTATCTCCCACACCCCTCACTGTAACACTCTGATATACCCCACACCCCTCACTGTAACACTCTGTTATACCCCACACCGTAACACTCTGATATACCCCACACCCCTCACTGTAACACTCTGATATACCCCACACCCCTCACTGTAACACTCTGATATACCCCACACCCCTCACTGTAACACTCTGATATACCCCACACCCCTCACTGTAACACTCTGATATACCCCACACCCCTCACTGTAAACACTCTGATATACCCCACACCCCTCACTGTAACACTCTGATATACCCCACACCCCTCACTGTAACACTCTGATATACCCCCACACCCCTCACTGTAACACTCTGATATACCCCACACCCCTCACTGTAACACTCTGATGTATCCCCCCCACCCCTCACTGACACACTCTGACATATCCCACACCCCTCACTGTAACACTCTGATATACCGCACACCCCTCACTGCAACACTCTGATATACCGCACACCCCTCACTGTAACACTGTGATATACCCCACACCCCTCACTGTAACACTGATATATCCCACACCCCTCACTGTAACACTCTGATATACCCCACAGCCCTTACTGTAACACTCTGATATAACCCACAATCCTCACTGTAACACTCTGATATACCCCACACCCCTCACTGTAACAGTCTGATATATCCCACACCCTCACTGTAACACTCTGATATATCCCACACCCCTCACTGTAACACTGTGATATACCCCACAGCCCTCACTGTAACACTCTGATATACCCCACACCCCTCACTGTAACACACTGATATATCCCACACCCCTCACTGTAACACACTGATATACCCCACTCCCCTCATTGTAACACACTGATAAATCGCACACCTTTCCATGTAACACTCTGATGTATCCCCCACACCTCTCACTGTAACACTCTGATGTATCCCCCACACCCCTCACTGACACACTCTGACATATCCCACACCCCTCACTGTAACACTCTGATATACCCCACACCCCTCATTGTAACACTCTGATATACCCCACACCCCTCACGGTAACACTCTGATATACCCCACACCCCTCACTGTGACACTTTGGTATCTCCCATACCCCTCACTGTAACATTCTGATATACCCCACACCCCTCACTGACACACTCTGACATATCCCACACCCCTCACTGTAACACCCTGATATACCCCACACCCCTCACTGTAACAGTCTGATATACCCCACACGCCTCACTGTAACAGTCTCATATACCCCACACGCCTCACTGTAACACTCTGATATACCCCACACCCCTCACTGACACACTCTGACATATCCCACACCCCTCACTGTAACACACTGATATACCCCACTCCCCTCATTGTAACACACTGATAAATCGCACACCTTTCCATGTAACACTCTGATGTATCCCTCACACCCCTCACTGACACACTCTGACATATCCCACACCCCTCACTGTAACACTCTGATATACCCCACACCCCTCATTGTAACACTCTGATATACCCCACACCCCTCACTGTAACACTCTGATATACCCCACACCCCTCACTGTAACACTCTGATATACCCCACACCCCTCACTGTAACACTCTGATATACCCCACACCCCTCACTGTAAACACTCTGATATACCCCACACCCCTCACTGTAACACTCTGATATACCCCACACCCCTCACTGTAACACTCTGATATACCCCACACCCCTCACTGTAACACTCTGATATACCCCACACCCCTCACTGTAACACTCTGATGTATCCCCCACACCCCTCACTGACACACTCTGACATATCCCACACCCCTCACCGTAACACTCTGTTATACCCCACACCGTAACACTCTGATATACCCCACACCCCTCACTGTAACACTCTGATATACCCCACACCCCTCACTGTAACACTCTGATATACCCCACACCCCTCACTGTAACACTCTGATATACCCCACACCCCTCACTGTAACACTCTGATATACCCCACACCCCTCACTGTAACACTCTGATATACCCCACACCCCTCACTGTAAACACTCTGATATACCCCACACCCCTCACTGTAACACTCTGATATACCCCACACCCCTCACTGTAACACTCTGATATACCCCACACCCCTCACTGTAACACTCTGATATACCCCACACCCCTCACTGTAACACTCTGATGTATCCCCCACACCCCTCACTGACACACTCTGACATATCCCACACCCCTCACTGTAACACTCTGATATACCGCACACCCCTCACTGCAACACTCTGATATACCGCACACCCCTCACTGTAACACTGATATATCCCATACCCCGCACTGTAACACTCTGGTATCTCCCAACATCCCTCACTGTAACACTCTGATATATCCCACTCCCCTCACTGTAACACTCTGATATGACCCACAATAATCACTGTAACACTCTGTTATACCCCACACCCCTCACTGTAACACTCTGATATACCCCACACCCCTCACTGTAACACTCTGATATACCCCACACCTCTCACTGTAACACTCTGATATACCCCACACCCCTCACTGTAACACTGATATACCCCACACCCCTCACTGTAACACTCTGATATACCCCACACCCCTCACTGTAACAGTCTGATATACCCCACACCCCTCACTGTAACACTCTGATATACCCCACACCCCTCACTGTAACACTCTGTTATCTCCCACACACCTCACTGTACCACTCTGTTATATCCCACACCCCTCACTGTACCACTCTGTTATATCCCACACCCCTCACTGTACCGCTCCCTTATATCCCACACCCCTCACTGTAACACTCTGCTATCTCCCACATCCCTCAGTGTAACACTCTGATATATCCCACACCCCTCCCTGTAACACTCTGATATACCGCACACACCTCACTCTAACACCTCATATACCACACACCCCTCACTGTAACATTCTGATAGATCCCACACTCCTCACTCTAAAACTCTGGTATCTCCCACACCCCTCACGCTAACACTCTGGTATCTCCCACATCCCTCACTCTAACACTCTGATATATCCCACACCACTCACTGTAACACTCTGAAATACCACACACCCCTCACTGTAACACTCTGATATATCCCACACCCCTCACTGTAACCCTCTGGTATCTCCCACACCCATCACTGTAACAGTCTGATATATCCCATACCCCTCACTGTAATACTCTGGTATCTCCCACATCCCTCACTGTAATACTCTGATATACCCCACACCCCTCACTGTAACACTCAGATATATCCCACTCACCTCACAGTAACACTCTGATATACCCCACTCCCCTCACAGTAACACACTGATATGACCCACAGTCCTCACTGTAACACTCTGATATACCCCAAACCCCACATTGTAACATTCTGATATATCCCACAGCCCTCACTGACACACTCTGACATATTCCACACCCCTCACTGTAACACTCTGATATACCCCACACCCCTCACTGTAACACTCTGGTATCTCCCACACCCCTCACTGTAACACTCTGGTATCTCCCACACCCCTCACTCTTACACTCGATATACCCCACACCCCTCACTGTAACACTCTGATATACCCCACACCCCTCACTGTAACACTCTGATATACCCCACACCCCTCACTGTAACACTCTGATATACCCCACACCCCTCACTGACACACTCTGATTTACCCCACACCCCTCACTGTAACACTGTGATATATCACACACCCCTCACTTTAATACTCTGATATACCCCACACCCCTCACTGTAACACACTGATATACCCCACACCCATCACTGTAACACACTGATATACCCCACACCTCTCACTGTAACACTCTGATATATCCCACACCCCTCACTGTAACACTCTGATATATCCCACACCCCTCACTGTAACACTCTGGTATCTCCCACACCCCTCACTCTTACACTCGATATACCCCACACCCCTCACTGTAACACTCTGTTATACCCCACACCCCTCACTGTAACTCTCTGATATACCCCACACCCATCACTGTAACATTCTGATATACCCCAAATCCCTCACTTTAACACTCTGATATACCCCACACCCCTCACTGTAAACACTGATATACCCCACACCACTCACTGTAACACTCTGATCTACCCCACACCCCTCACTGTAACACTCTGATATACCCCACACCCCTCACTGTAACACACTGATATACTCCACACCTCTCACTGTAACACTCTGATATACCCCACACCCCTCACTTTTACACTCTGATATACCCAACACCCCTCACTGTAACACTCTGATATACCCCACACCCCTCACTGTAACACTCTGGTATCTCCCACACCCCTCACTGTAACACTCTGATATACCCCACACCCCTCACTGTAACACTCTGTTATACCCCACACCGTAACACTCTGATATACCCCACACCCCTCACTGTAACACTCTGATATACCCCACACCCCTCACTGTAACACTCTGATATACCCCACACCCCCTCACTGTAACACTCTGATATACCCCACACCCCTCACTGTAACACTCTGATATACCCCACACCCCTCACTGTAAACACTCTGATATACCCCACACCCCTCACTGTAACACTCTGATATACCCCACACCCCTCACTGTAACACTCTGATATACCCCACACCCCTCACTGTAACACTCTGATATACCCCACACCCCTCACTGTAACACTCTGATGTATCCCCCACACCCCTCACTGACACACTCTGACATATCCCACACCCCTCACTGTAACACTCTGATATACCGCACACCCCTCACTGCAACACTCTGATATACCGCACACCCCTCACTGTAACACTGATATATCCCACACCCCTCACTGTAACACTGTGATATACCCCACACCCCTCACTGTAACACTGATATATCCCACACCCCTCACTGTAACACTCTGATATACCCCACAGCCCTTACTGTAACACTCTGATATAACCCACAATCCTCACTGTAACACTCTGATATACCCCACACCCCTCACTGTAACAGTCTGATATATCCCATACCCCTCACTGTAACACTCTGGTATCTCCCAACATCCCTCACTGTAACACTCTGATATATCCCACTCCCCTCACTGTAACACTCTGATATGACCCACAATAATCACTGTAACACTCTGTTATACCCCACACCCCTCACTGTAACACTCTGATATACCCCACACCCCTCACTGTAACACTCTGATATACCCCACACCCCTCACTGTAACACTCTGATATACCCCACACCTCTCACTGTAACACTCTGATATACCCCACACCCCTCACTGTAACACTGATATACCCCACACCCCTCACTGTAACACTCTGATATACCCCACACCCCTCACTGTAACAGTCTGATATACCCCACACGCCTCACTGTAACAGTCTGATATACCCCACACCCCTCACTGTAACTCTCTGATATACACCACACGCCTCACTGTAACACACTGATAAATCGCACACCTTTCCATGTAACACTCTGATGTATCCCCCACACCTCTCACTGTAACACTCTGATGTATCCCCCACACCCCTCACTGACACACTCTGACATATCCCACACCCCTCACTGTAACACTCTGATATACCCCACACCCCTCATTGTAACACTCTGATATACCCCACACCCCTCACTGTAACATTCTGATATACCCCACACCCCTCACTGACACACTCTGACATATCCCACACCCCTCACTGTAACACTCTGATATACCCCACACCCCTCACTGTAACAGTCTGATATACCCCACACGCCTCACTGTAACAGTCTGATATACCCCACACGCCTCACTGTAACACTCTGATATACCCCACACCCCTCACTGTAACACTCTGATATATCACACACCCCTCACTATAACACTCTGATATACCCCATACTCTCACTGTAACACTCTAATATACCCCATACTCTCACTGTAACACTCTCTGATATACCTCACACCCCTCATTCTAACACTCTGATACACCCCACACCCCTCACTGTAACACTCTGATATACCCCACACCCCTCACTGTAACACTGTGATATACCCCACACCCCTCACTGTAACACTCTGATATATCCCACACCCCTCACTGTAACACACTGATATATCCCACACCCCTCACTGTAACACTCTGATATATCCCACACCCCTCACTGTAACACTCTGATATATCCCACACCCCTCACTGTAACACTCTGATATATCCCACACCCCTCACTGTAACACTCTGATATATCCCACACCCCTCACTGTAACACTGTGATATACCCCACAGCCCTCACTGTAACACTCTGATATACCCCACACCCCTCACTGTAACACTCTGATATATCCCACACCCCTCACTGTAACACACTGATATACCCCACTCCCCTCATTGTAACACACTGATAAATCGCACACCTTTCCATGTAACACTCTGATGTATCCCCCACACCTCTCACTGTAACACTCTGATGTATCCCCCACACCCCTCACTGACACACTCTGACATATCCCACACCCCTCACTGTAACACTCTGATATACCCCACACCCCTCATTGTAACACTCTGATATACCCCACACCCCTCACTGTAACACTCTGATATACCCCACACCCCTCACTGTGACACTTTGGTATCTCCCATACCCCTCACTGTAACATTCTGATATACCCCACACCCCTCACTGACACACTCTGACATATCCCACACCCCTCACTGTAACACCCTGATATACCCCACACCCCTCACTGTAACAGTCTGATATACCCCACACGCCTCACTGTAACAGTCTCATATACCCCACACGCCTCACTGTAACACTCTGATATACCCCACACCCCTCACTGTAACACACTGATATACCCCACTCCCCTCATTGTAACACACTGATAAATCGCACACCTTTCCATGTAACACTCTGATGTATCCCCCACACCTCTCACTGTAACACTCTGATGTATCCCCCACACCCCTCACTGACACACTCTGACATATCCCACACCCCTCACTGTAACACTCTGATATACCCCACACCCCTCATTGTAACATTCTGATATACCCCACACCCCTCACTGTAACACTCTGATATACCCCACACCCCTCACTGTGACACTTTGGTATCTCCCATACCCCTCACTGTAACATTCTGATATACCCCACACCCCTCACTGACACACTCTGACATATCCCACATCCCTCACTGTAACACCCTGATATACCCCACACCCCTCACTGTAACAGTCTGATATACCCCACACGCCTCACTGTAACAGTCTCATATACCCCACACGCCTCACTGTAACACTCTGATATACCCCACACCCCTCACTGACACACTCTGACATATCCCACACCCCTCACTGTAACACACTGATATACCCCACTCCCCTCATTGTAACACACTGATAAATCGCACACCTTTCCATGTAACACTCTGATGTATCCCTCACACCCCTCACTGACACACTCTGACATATCCCACACCCCTCACTGTAACACTCTGATATACCCCACACCCCTCATTGTAACACTCTGATATACCCCACACCCCTCACTGTAACACTCTGCTATACCCCACACCCCTCACTGTGACACTTTGGTATCTCCCATACCCCTCACTGTAACATTCTGATATACCCCACACCCCTCACTGACACACTCTGACATATCCCACACCCCTCACTGTAACACTCTGATATACCCCACACCCCTCACTGTAACAGTCTGATATACCCCACACGCCTCACTGTAACAGTCTGATATACCCCACACGCCTCACTGTAACACTCTGATATATCACACACCCCTCACTATAACACTCTGATATACCCCATACTCTCACTGTAACACTCTAATATACCCCATACTCTCACTGTAACACTCTCTGATATACCTCACACCCCTCATTCTAACACTCTGATACACCCCACACCCCTCACTGTAACACTCTGATATACCCCACACCCCTCACTGTAACACTGTGATATACCCAACACCCCTCACTGTAACACTGATATATCCCACACCCCTCACTGTAACACACTGATATATCCCACACCCCTCACTGTAACACTCTGATATATCCCACACCCCTCACTGTAACACACTGATATATCCCACACCCCTCACTGTAACACTCTGATATATCCCACACCCCTCACTGTAACACTCTGATATACCCCACTCCCCTCACTGTAACACTCTGATATATCCCACACCCCTCACTGTAACACACTGATATATCCCACACCCTTCCATGTAACACTTTGATGTATCCCCCACACCCCTCACTGTAACACTTGATATACCCCACACCCCTCACAGTCACACTCACTTGTGTACATCCCAGCCAACGTTAGGATAGCTCCTTCCTCGTTCGGTCTCCGATGATAGACCATCTCTCCCCCGAGGACCAGGTTGCGTGTGATACTCTGTAGAAAATGGCCGACCACAATCACTGGAGTGAGAGAGAGAATAAGACACTCAGGCATCAGGCACAGCTGCATTGAGATATCTCTCCCTGTCCTGTGACAGGGTCCAGAGCCACTGGCTCCGGTCAGACGGGCAGTGTCAGGGTATTGACCCCTGTCCTGCGCCAGGGTCCAGAGCCGCTGGCCCCGGTCAGACCGGCAGTGTCAGAGTATTGACCCCTGCCCTGCGTCAGGGTCCAGAGCCGCTGAGGCCGGTCAGACGGGCAGTGTCAGGGTATTGACCCCTGCCCTGCGCCAGGGTCCAGAGCCGCTGAGCCCGGTCAGACGGGCAGTGTCAGGGTATTGACCCCTGTCCTGCGCCAGGGTCCAGAGCCGCTGAGCCCGGTCAGATGGGCAGTGTCAGGGTATTGACCCCTGTCCTGCGCCAGGGTCCAGAGCCGCTGAGCCCGGTCAGACGGGCAGTGTCAGGGTATTGACCCCTGTCCTGTGACAGGGTCCAGAGCCGCTGACCCCGGTCAGACCGGCAGTGTCAGGGTATTGACCCCTGTCCTGTGACAGGGTCCAGAGCCGCTGGCCCCGGTCAGACCGGCAGTGTCAGGGTATTGACCCCTGTCCTGGGCCAGGGCCCAGAGCCGCTGACCCCGGTCAGACGGGCAGTGTCAGGGTATTGACCCCTGTCCTGCGCCAGGGTCCAGAGCCGCTGAGCCCGGTCAGACGGGCAGTGTCAGGGTATTGACCGCTGTCCTGGGCCAGGGTCCAGAGCCGCTGACCCCGGTCAGACGGGCAGTGTCAGGGTATTAGCCACAGTCGTACCTGATTCGTTGATGATGTCAGGGTTGCCGAGGGTGAAGGTCGCGGTGAAGGAGTCACCTCGATATTCCGAGTCAAACTGCCAGGTGAGAAACTTTTCCTGTTGTGTCTGGGTAAAGGGAGATCAGGACAATTATTCCCGCTCCGATCCCCCTCGTCTCCAACATCCCTCTCCTCCGATCCCCCTCGTCTCCAACATCCCTATCCTCCGATCCCCCTCGTCTCCAACATCCCTCTCCTCCGATCCCCCCCCGCTCCAATATCCCTCTCCTCCGATCCCCCTCCCCTCCAACACCCCTCTCCTCCGATCCCCCTCCCCTCCAATACCCCTCTCCTCCGATCCACCTCCCCTCCAACATCCCTCTCCTCCGATCCCCCTCCCCTCCAATATCCCTCTCCTCCGATCCCCCTCGTCTCCAATATCCCTCTCCTCCGATCCCCCTCCCCTCCAATATCCCTCTCCTCCGATCCCCCTCCCCTCCAACATCCCTCTCCTCCGATCCCCCTCGTCTCCAATATCCCTCTCCTCCGATCCCCCTCCCCTCCAACATCCCTCTCCTCCGATCCCCCTCCCCTCCAACATCCCTCTCCTCCGATCCCCCTCCAACATCCCTCTCCTCCGATCCCCCTCGTCTCCAATATCCCTCTCCTCCGATCCCCCTCGTCTCCAATATCCCTCTCCTCCGATCCCCCTCGTCTCCAATATCCCTCCTCTCTAATCACACACCCCTCCAACATCCCTCTCCTCCTATCCCCCTCCCCTCCAACATCCCTCTCCTCCGATCCCCCTCGTCTCCAACATCCCTCTCCTCCGATCCCCCTCGTCTCCAATATCCCTCTCCTCCGATCCCCCTCGTCTCCAATATCCCTCTCCTCCGATCCCCCTCCAACATCCCTCTCCTCCGATCCCCCTCGTCTCCAATATCCCTCTCCTCCGATCCCCCTTGTCTCCAATATCCCTCTCCTCCGATCCCCCTCCCCTCCAATATCCCTATCCTCCGATTCCCCCTCCCCTCCAATATCTCTCTCCTCCGATTCCCCCTCCCCTCCAATATCCCTCTCCTCCGATCCCCCTCCCCTCCAACATCCCTCTCCTCCGATTCCCCCTCCCCTCCAACATCCCTCTCCTCCGATCCCCCTCCCCTCCAACATCCCTCTCCTCCGATCCCCCTCCCCTCCAACATCCCTCTCCTCCGATCCCCCTCCTCTCCTATATCCCTCTCCTCCGATCCCCCTCCTCTCCTATATCCCTCTCCTCCGATCCCCCTCCCTCCAACAACCCTCTCCTCCGATCCCCCTCCCCTCCAACATCCCTCTCCTCCGATCCCCCTCCCCTCCAATATCCCCTCGCTTTAATCCCCCTCCCCTCCAATATCCCCTCGCTTTAATCCCCCTCCCCTCCTATATCCCCTCGCTTTAATCCCCCTCCCCTCCAATATACCCTCGCTTTAATCCCCCTCCCCTCCAATATCCCCTCGCTTTAATCCCCCTCCCCTCCAACATCACCCCGCCCTAACCCCCATACCCTCCGATCCCCCTCCTCACCGATGTCCCTTCGATCTGATTCCACCCCCCCCCCCCATCCAACATGCCTCCCCTCCGATTCCCCCTCTCCTCCAGCAACCCTTCGCTCCAGTCCCCCTCCCCCACCGACATGCCTCCCGATCCTCCTCCCCTCTGACCCCACCCCCCCCCCACCCTTCCCCTCCGATGCCCTTCCGCCAGTGTGCAGGGGTGTGTGTGTGTGTGTGTGTGTGTCTGTGTGTGTGTGTGTGTGTCTGTGTGTCTGTGTGTGAGTGTGTGTGTGTGTGTCTGTGTGTGTCTGTGTGTGAGTGTGTGTGTGTGTGTGTCTGTGTGTCTGTGTCTGTGTGTGTGTGTCTCTGTGTGTGTGTGTGTGTGTGTGTGTGTGTGTGTCTGTGTGTCTGTGTGTCTGTGTGTGTGTGTCTGTGTCTGTGTGTGTCTGTGTGTGTCTGTGTGTGTGTGTCTGTGTGTGTCTGTGTGTGTGTGTCTGTGTCTGTGTGTGTGTGTCTGTGTGTGTCTGTGTGTGTCTGTGTGTGTGTGTCTGTGTGTGTGTGTCTGTGTGTGTGTGTGTGTCTGTGTGTGTGTGTCTGTGTGTGTGTGTCTGTGTGTGTGTGTCTGTGTGTGTGTGTGTGCGCGCGTGTGTCTGTGTGTGTGTGTCTGTGTGTGTGTGTGTGCGCGCGTGTCTGTGTGTGTGCGCGCGTGTGTCTGTGTGTGTGCGCGCGTGTGTCTGTGTGTGTGCGCGCGTGTGTCTGTGTGTGCGCGCGTGTGTCTGTGTGTGCGCGCGTGTGTGTGTGTGTGTGTGTGTGTCTGTGCGCGCGCGTGTGTGTGTGTGTGTGTGTGTGTGTGTGTCTGTGTGTGTGTGCACGTGTGTGTGTTTGCGTGTGTGTGTGTGTCTGTGCGTGTCTGTGTGTGTCTGTGTGTGTGTGTGTGTGTGTGTGTGTGTGTGTGTGTCTGTGTCTGTGTGTGTGCGTGTGTGTGCGGCAGTGACTGAGGTATCAGTCCTCAGCACTGTGGCACTCTCACCCATCAGAACCCCCAAACCCCCCACCACCACCCCCACCCCCCACCTCCCCCCACCTCCCCAGTGTGTAGCTGCCAGGGAACGACAAGCTGGGGTGGCCTGAGCAGATGCGCCGACGTATTATTAACAGGGGAACAGGTCGGGTCTGCTGCCCTGACCAGCCAAGGTCGAGGGACACCAGCCAAGAGGCTCAAAGCCGGGAGTTCAGACGCGTCCAGCACGCGGAGAGGTTGAGAGCGAGCGCGGACAGCAGAAGGGGGATTTGATAAAAAAAGCGGTTCACGGACCGGGAGGGGTCTGGACAGAAGGGGCAGGGAGAAACCGTCCCCCGACGGAGGCAGGTTCGAGACACAGGGGGCACGGGTTGACGGTGGTTGGCTAAACAACCTGAGGGGACATGGGCAGGAACCACCTGACGCGGCGAGCTGCCACCAAGCGGATTCGACGGGATTTTTCCGAAGGCCGCGGTAGAGATGAATCGAAGGGGTGAGGTTATACAGGAGCACGGGGGTGGGGGGGGGGAAGAGAGGAGGGAGGCAGCACAGGCGAGAGCTCCTGCTGCACGGTCCGACGGAGCGTTGGTATTCGAATCGACCTGTGCACGAGCGGAACGGACCAGGGCCGCTGGTGTGGCGCTGCTCGCGTGACACTCCACTCCGACTGAGGGGAGCGGCGACGGCGCCCGAACCGAAGGCACAGGCCCGCTCCCAGCCACGGTGACAGTCGGTCAGCTCGGGGCCGAAGGGCCGGGACGGGCACGACGGGTCGAATGCCCGCCCGAGCGTCCGAGAGGAACGCGAACGAAAAAGAAAAAAAAAAAAAAAGGTGAGACGCTCCCGCAGCGAGGGCTCCAGACCTGAAAAGCGGCTTTGGCACGTATCCCCTCAGCCAGCAGCAGGATGCACTGGGCGTTCAAGCTTCCCGAACTGTCCATTTCACCAACCAGCAGCGGGAAGTTCTGCGTGGGGGGGAGAAAGGAGAAGCAAGCTCAGTAAGGACCCAAACCCCTTCCCGTTCACTCCCACTGTCCACAATCCCAATGGACCCAAACCCCTTCCCATTCACTCCCACTGTCCACAATCCCAATGGACCCAAACCCCTTCCCATTCACTCCCACTGTCCACAATCCCAATGGACCCAAACCCCTTCCCGTTCACTCCCACTCTCCACAATCCCAATGGACCCAAACCCCTTCCCATTCACTCCCACTGTCCACAATCCCAATGGACCCAAACCCCTTCCCATTCACTCCCACTGTCCACAATCCCAATGGACCCAAACCCCTTCCCATTCACTCCCACTGTCCACAATCCCAATGGACCCAAACCCCTTCACATTCACTCCCACTGTCCACAATCCCAATGGACCCAAACCCCTTCCCATTCACTCCCACTGTCCACAATCCCAATGGACCCAAACCCCTTCCCATTCACTCCCACTGACCACAATCCCAATGGACCCAAACCCCTTCCCGTTGACTCTCACTGTCCCCAATCCCAATGGACCCAAACCCCTTCCCATTCACTCTCACTGTCCACAATCCCAATGGACCCAAACCCCTTCCCATTCACTCCCACTGTCCACAATCCCAATGGACCCAAACCCCTTCCCATTCACTCCCACTGTCCACAATCCCAATGGACCCAAACCCTTCCCATTCACTCCCACTGTCCACAATCCCAATGGACCCAAAACCCTTCCCGTTCACTCCCACTCTCCACAATCCCAATGGACCCAAACCCCTTCTCATTCACTCCCACTGTCCACAATCCCAATGGACCCAAACCCCTTCCCATTCACTCCCAAAGTCCACAATCCCAATGGACCCAAACCCCTTCCCATTCACTCCCAAAGTCCACAATCCCAATGGACCCAAACCCCTTCCCGTTCACTCTCACTGTCCCCAATCCCAATGGACCCAAACCCCTTCCCATTCACTCCCACTGTCCACAATCCCAATGAACCCAAACACCTTCCCGTTCACTCCCACTGTCCACAATCCCAATCCCAAACCCCTTCCCATTCACTCCCACTGTCCCCAATCCCAATGGACCCAAACCCCTTCCCATTCACTCCCACTGTCCACAATCCCAATGGACCCAAACCCCTTCCCATTCACTCCCACTGTCCACAATCCCAATGGACCCAAACCACTTTCCATTCACTCCCACTGTCCACAATCCCAATGGACCCAAACCCCTTCCCATTCACTCCCACTGTCCACAATCCCAATGGACCCAAACCACTTTCCATTCACTCCCACTGCACACAATCCCAATGGACCCAAACCCCTTCCCATTCACTCCCACTGACCACAATCCCAATGGACCCAAACCCCTTCCCATTCACTCTCACTGTCCACAATCCCAATGGACCCAAACCCCTTCCCATTCACTCCCACTGTCCACAATCCCAATGGACCCAAACCCCTTCCCATTCACTCCCACTGTCCACAATCCCAATGGACCCAAACCCTTCCCATTCACTCCCACTGTCCACAATCCCAATGGACCCAAAACCCTTCCCGTTCACTCCCACTCTCCACAATCCCAATGGACCCAAACCCCTTCTCATTCACTCCCACTGTCCACAATCCCAATGGACCCAAACCCCTTCCCATTCACTCCCAAAGTCCACAATCCCAATGGACCCAAACCCCTTCCCATTCACTCCCAAAGTCCACAATCCCAATGGACCCAAACCCCTTCCCGTTCACTCTCACTGTCCCCAATCCCAATGGACCCAAACCCCTTCCCATTCACTCCCACTGTCCACAATCCCAATGAACCCAAACACCTTCCCGTTCACTCCCACTGTCCACAATCCCAATCCCAAACCCCTTCCCATTCACTCCCACTGTCCCCAATCCCAATGGACCCAAACCCCTTCCCATTCACTCCCACTGTCCACAATCCCAATGGACCCAAACCCCTTCCCATTCACTCCCACTGTCCACAATCCCAATGGACCCAAACCCCTTCCCATTCACTCCCACTGTCCACAATCCCAATGGACCCAAACCACTTTCCATTCACTCCCACTGTCCACAATCCCAATGGACCCAAACCCCTTCCCATTCACTCCCACTGTCCACAATCCCAATGGACCCAAACCACTTTCCATTCACTCCCACTGCACACAATCGCAATGGACCCAAACCCCTTCCCATTCACTCCCACTGTCCACAATCCCAATGGACCCAAACACCTTCGCATTCACTCCCACTGTCCACAATCCCAATGGACCCAAACCCCTTCCCATTCACTCCCACTGTCCACAATCCCAATGGACCCAAACCCCTTCCCGTTCACTCCCACTGTCCACACTCCCAATGGACCCAAACCCCTCCCCATTCACTCCCACTGTCCACAATCCCAATGGACCCAAACCCCTTCACGTTCACTCCCACTGTCCACACTCCCAATGGACCCAAACCCCTTCCCATTCACTCCCACTGTCCACAATCCCAATGGACACAAACCCCTTCCCATTCACTCCCACTGTCCACAATCCCAATGGATCCAAACCCCTCCCCATTCACTCCCACTGTCCACAATCTCAATGGACCCAAACCCCTTCCCATTCACTCCCACTGTCCACAATCGCAATGGACCCAAACCCCTTCCCGTTCACTCCCACTGTCCACAATCCCAATGGACCCAAACCCCTTCCCATTCTCTCCCACTGTCCACAATCCCAATGGACCCAAACCCCTTCCCGTTCACACCCACTGTCCACAATCCCAATGGACCCAAATCCCTTCCCATTCACTCCCACTGTCCACAATCCCAATGGACCCAAACCCCTTCCCGTTCACTCCCACTGTCCACAATCACAATGGACCCAAATCCCTTCCCATTCACTCCCACTGTCCACAATCCCAATGGACCCAAACCCCGTCCCATTCACTCCCACTGTTCACAATCCCAATGGACCCAAACCCCTTCCCGTTCACTCCCACTGTCCTCAAACCCAATGGACCCAAACCCCTTCCCATTCACTCTCACTGTCCACAGTCCCAATGGACCCAAACCCCTTCCCATTCACTCCCACTGTCCACAATCCCAATGGACCCAAACCCCTTCCCATTCACTCCCACTGTCCACAATCCCAATTGATCCAAACACCTTCCCATTCACTCGCACTGTCCACAATCCCAATGGACCCAAACCCCTTCCCATTCACTCCCACTGTCCACAATCCCAATGGACCCAAACCCCTTCCCATTCACTCCCACTGTCCACAATCCCAATGGACCCAAACCCCTTCCCATTCACTCCCACTGTACACAATCACAATGGACCCAAACCCCTTCCCATTCTCTCCCACTGTCCACAATCCCAATGGACCCAAACCCCTTCCCATTCACTCCCACTGTCCACATTCCCAATAGACCCCAACCCCTTCCCGTTCACTCCCACTGTCCACAATCCCAATGGACACAAACCCCGTCCCATTCACTCCCACTGTTCACAATCCCAATGGACCCAAACCCCTTCCCGTTCACTCCCACTGTCCACAATCCCAATGGACCCAAACCCCTTCCCATACATTCCCACTGTCCACATTCCCAATGGACCCCAAACCTTTCCCGTTCACTCCCACTGTCCACAATCCCAATGGACCCAAACCCTTCTCATTCACTCCTACTGTCCACAATCCCAATGGACCCCAACCCCTTCCCATTCACTCCCACTGTCCACAATCTCAATAGACCCAAACCCCTTCCCATTCACTCCCACTGTCCACAATCCCAATGGACCCAACACCTTCACATTCACTCCCACTGTCCACAATCCCAATGGACCCAAACCCCTTCCCATTCACTCCCACTGTCCACAATCCCAATGGACCCAAACCCCTTCCCATTCACTCCCACTGTCCACAATCCCAATGGACCCAAACCCCTTCCCATTCACTCCCACTGTCCACAATCCCAATGGACCCAAACCCCTTCCCATTCACTCCCACTGTCCACAATCCCAATGGACCCAAACCCCTTCCCATTCACTCCCACTGTCCACAATCCCAATGGACCCAAACCCCTTCCCATTCACTCCCACTGTCCACAATCCCAATGGACCCAAACCCCTTCCCATTCACGCCCACTGTCCACAATCCCAATGGACCCAAACCCCTTCCCATTCACTCCCACTGTCCACAATCCCAATGGACCCAAACCCCTTCCCATTCACTCCCACTGTCCACAATCCCAATGGACCCAAACCCCTTCCCATTCACTCCCACTGTCCACAATCCCAATGGACCCAAACCCCTTCCCATTCACTCTCACCGTCCACAATCCCAATGCACCCAAACCCCTTCCCATTCACTCCCACTGTCCACAATCCCAATGGACCTAAACCCCTTCCCATTGACTCCCACTGTCCACAATCCCAATGGACCCAAACCCCTTCCCATTCACTCCCACTGTCCACAATCCCAATGGACCCAAACCCCTTCCCATTCACTCCCACTGTCCACAATCCCAATGGACCCAAACCCCTTCCCATTCACTCCCACTGTCCACAATCCCAATGGACCCAAACCCCTTCCCATTCACACCCACTGTCCACAATCCCAAAGGACCCAAACCGCTTCCCGTTCACTCCCACTGTCCACAATCCCAATAGACCCCAAACCCTTCCCGTTCACTCCCACTGTCCACAATCCCAATGGACACAAATCCCGTCCCATTCACTCCCACTGTTCACAATCCCAATGGACCGAAACCCCTTCCCGTTCACTCCCACTGTCCACAATCCCAATGGACCCAAACCCCTTCCCATTCACTCCCACTGTCCACAATCCCAATGGACCCAAACCACTTCCCATTCACTCCCACTGTCCACAATCCCAATGGAGACAAACCCCTTCCCATTCACTCCCACTGTCCACAATCCCAATGGACCCAAACCCCTTCCCATTCACTCGCACTGTCCACAATCCCAATGGACCCAAACCCCTTCCCATTCACGCCCACTGTCCACAATCCCAATGGACCCAAACCCCTTCCCATTCACGCCCACTGTCCACAATCCCAATGGACCCAAACCCCTTCCCATTCACTCCCACTGTCCACAATCCCAATGGACCCAAACCCCTTCCCATTCACTCCCACTGTCCACAGTCCCAATGGACCCAAACCCCTTCCCATTCACTCCCACTGTCCACAATCCCAATGGACACAAATCCCTTCCCGTTCACTCCCACTGTCCACAATCCCAATGGACCCAAACCCCTTCCCATTCACTCTCACCGTCCACAATCCCAATGCACCCAAACCCCTTCCCATTCACTCCCACTGTCCACAATCCCAATGGACCCAAACCCCTTCCCATTCACTCCCACTGTCCACAATCCCAATGGACCCAAACCCCTTCCCATTCACGCCCACTGTCCACAATCCCAATGGACCCAAACCCCTTCCCATTCACTCCCACTGTCCACAATCCCAATGGACCCAAACCCCTTCCCATTCACTCCCACTGTCCACAATCCCAATGGACCCAAACCCCTTCCCATTCACTCCCACTGTCCACAATCCCAATGGACCCAAACCCCTTCCCATTCACTCCCTCTGTCCACAATCCCAATGGACACAAATCCCTTCCCATTCACTCCCACTGTCCACAATCCCAATGGACCCAAACCCCTTCCCATTCACTCCCACTGTCCACAATCCCAATGGACCCAAACCCCTTCCCCTTCACTCCCACTGTCCACAATCCCAATGGACCCCAACCCTTCTCCTTCACTCCCACTGACCACAATCCCAATGGACCCAAACACCTTCCCATTCACTCCCACTGACCACAATCCCAATGGACCCAAACCCCTTCCCATTCACTCCCACTGTCCAGAATCCCAATGGACCCAAACCCCTTCCCATTCACTCCCACTAACCACAATCCCAATGGACCCAAACCCCTTCCCGTTCACTCCCACTGTCCACAATCCCAATGGACCCAAACCCCTTCCCATACACTCCCACTGTCCACATTCCCAATGGACCCCAACCCCTTCCCGTTCACTCCCACTGTCCACAATCCCAATGGACCCAAACCCCTTCCCATTCACTCCCATTGGTCCACAATCCCAATGGACCCAAACCCCTTCCCAATCACTCCCACTGTCCCCAATCCCAATGGACCCAAACCCCTTCCACTTCACTCTCACTGTCCACAATCCCAATGGAGACAAACCCCTTCCCATTCACTCCCACTGTCCACAATCCCAATGGACCCAAACCCCTTCCCATTCACTCCCACTGTCCACAATCCCAATGGAGACAAACCCCTTCCCATTCACTCCCACTGTACACAATCCCAATGGACCCAAACCCCTTCCCATTCACTCCCACTGTCCACAATCCCAATTCACCCAAACCCCTTCCCATCCACTCCCACTGGGCACAATCCCAATGGACCCAAACCCCTTCCCATTCACTCCCACTGTCCCCAATCCCAATGGACCCAAACCCCTTCCCATTCACTCCCGCTGTACACAATCCCAATGGACGCAAACCCCTTCCCATTCACTCCCACTGTCCACAATCCTAATGGACACAAACCCCTTCCCATTCACTCCCGCTGTACACAATCCCAATGGACGCAAACCCCTTCCCATTCACTCCCACTGTCCACAATCCCAATGGACCCCAACCCCTTCCCATTCACTCCCACTGTCCACAATCCTAATGGACACAAACCCCTTCCCATTCACTCCCGCTGTACACAATCCCAATGGACGCAAACCCCTTCCCATTCACTCCCACTGTCCACAATCCCAATGGACCCAAACCCCTTCCCATTCACTCCCACTGTCCACAATCCCAATGAACTCAAAACCATTTCCCATTCACTCCCACTGTCCACAATCCCAATGGACCCAAACCCCTTCCCATTCACTCCCACTGTCCACAATCCCAATGAACTCAAAACCATTTCCCATTCACTCCCACTGTCCACAATCCCAATGGACCCCAACCCCTTCCCATTCACTCCCACTGTCCACAATCCCAATGGAGACAAACCCCCTTCCCATTCACTCCCACTGTACACAATCCCAATGGACCCAAACCCCTTCCCATTCACTCCCACTGTCCCCATTCCCAAAGGACCCAAACCCCTTCCCATTCACTCCCACTGTCCACAATCCCAATGGACCCAAACCCCTTCTCATTCACTCCCACTGTCCACAATCCCAATGGACCCAAACCTCTTCCCATTCACTCCCACTGTCTACAATCCCAATGGACCCAAACCGCTTCCCATTCACTCCCACTGTCCACAATCCCAATGGACCCAAACCCCTTCCCATTCACTCCCACTGTCCACAATCCCAATGGACCCAAACCCCTTCCCATTCACTCCCACTGTCCACAATCCCAATGGACCCAAACCCCTTCCCATTCACTCCCAGTGTCCATAATCCCAATGGACCCAAACCTCTTCCCATTCACTCCCACTGTCCACAATCCCAATGGACCCAAACCTCTTCCCGTTCACTCCCACTGTCCACAATCCCAATGGACCCAAACCACTTCCCGTTCACTCCCACTGTCCACAATCCCAATGGACCCAAACCCCTTCCCATTCACTCCCACTGTCCACAATCCCAATGGACCCCAACCCCTTCCCATTCACTCCCATTGTACACAATCCCAATGGACCCAAACCCCTTCCCATTCACTCCCACTGTCCACAATCCCAATGGACCCAAACCCCTTCCCATTCACTCCCACTGTCCACAATCCCAATGGACCCAAACCCCTTCCCATTCACTCCCACTGTCCACAATCCCAATGGACCCAAACCCCTTCCCATTCACTCCCGCTGTACACAATCCCAATGGACGCAAACCCCTTCCCATTCACTCCCACTGTCCACAATCCCAATGGACCCAAACCCCTTCCCATTCACTCCCACTGTCCCCAATCCCAATGGACCCAAACCCCTTCCCATTCACTCCCACTGTCCACAATCCCAATGGACCCAAACCCCTTCCCATTCACTCCCACTGTCCATAATCCCAATGAACTCAAAACCATTTCCCATTCACCAAGACTGAGGGTACGAGCTTGAAACATAGAGAGATGGAAACAATGGAGAGAGATGGAAACAAGGGAGAGAAATAGAAACAAAGGAGGGAGACAACAGGGTCGGGAGGTTGCAGAGATGGAATGAGCGTCAGAGAGGAATAGAGCGAAAGCATCTGAGGGAGAAAAAAATAGAGGTTGAGGGAGAGACACAGAGAGAGACATCTTCACACGTGCAGAGATGGACAACCTCACTCCTGGGGCCACGGGAATGAACCACCTGGGGGACGGTTCCCCGGGAGCCGCAACAGTCCATCACCGCTTCGACGTACCTCTCCTGAGGAGGCCTGTTGGGTTCCTGAATAGGTCGCATTGAAGTGGTAGTGTGGTGAAGTTGAGCTCATGTGAATGGTGTGAGCAGCCTGGGAATGGACAAGACATAAGACCTGTCAGTTCAAAGTTCAACGTTAAAAAGCAATCAAATGGTGTCTATACCAGGGCGACATTATCTGTGCTCACACAGGGGCAAGGCTTTACCCTATATCTCACCCCGTGCTGTACCTGTCCTGGGAGTGTTTGATGGGGACAGTGTAGAGGGAGCTTTACCCTATATCTCACCCCGTGCTGTACCTGTCCTGGGAGTGTTTGATGGGGACAGTGTAGAGGGAGATTTACTCTGTATCTAACCCCGTGCTGTACCTGTCCTGGGAGTGTTTGATGGGGACAGTGTAGAGGGAGATTTACTCTGTATCTAACCCGTGCTGTACCTGTCCTGGGAGTGTTTGATGGGCACAGTGCAGAGGGAGCTTTACTCTGTACCTTACCCCGTGCTGTACCTGTCCTGGGAGTGTTTGATGGGGACAGTGTAGAGGGAGCTTTACTCAGTATCTAACCCCGTGCTGTACCTGTCCTGGGAGTGTTTGATGGGGACGGTGTAGAGGGAGATTTACTCTGTATCTAACCCCGTGCTGTACCTGTCCTGGGAGTGTTTGATGTGGACGGTGTAGAGGGAGATTTACTCTGTCTCTAACCCCGTGCTGTACCTGTCCAGGGAGTGTTTGATGGGGACAGTGCAGAGGGAGATTTACTCTGTATCTAACCCCGTGCTGTACCTGTCCTGGGAGTGTTTGATGGGGACGGTGTAGAGGGAGATTTACTCTGTATCTAACCCCGTGCTGTAGCTGTCCTGGGAGTGTTTGATGGGGACAGTATAGGTGCTGCTTCATGCTCTCATCGGGACTTGGAAAAATTTATTAATTTTGCTCCCAATCTCCACCCCTCCATCATTTTCACGTGGTCCATCTCTGACACTTCCCTTCCCTTCCTTGACCTCGCTGTCTCAATCACTGGTGATAGACTGTCCACCAATATCCATTACAAACCCACCGACTCCCACAGCTACCTCGACTACAGCTCCTCACACCCCGCTTCCTGTAAGGACTCCATCCCATTCTCTCAGTTCCTTCGCCTCCGTCGCAACTGTTCCGATGATGTTACCTTCAAAAACGGTTCCTCTGACATGTCCTCCTTCTTCCTTAACCGAGGTTTTCCACCCACACTGGTTGACAGGGCCCTCAACCGTGTGCGGCCCATCTCCCACGCATCCGCCCTCACGCCTTCTCCTCCTTCCCAGAAACATGATAGGGTCCCCCTTGTCTTCACTTATCACCCCACCAGCCTCCGCATTCAAAGGATCATCCTCCGCCATTTCCGACAACTCCAGCATGATGCCACCACCAAACACATCTTCCCTTCACCCCCCCGGCGGCATTCCGTAGGGATCGCTCCCTCTGGGACACCCTGGTCCACTCCTCCATCACCCCCTATTCCTCAACCCCTACCTATGGCACCTCCCCATGCCCACACCTGCCCCTTCACTTCCTCTCTCCTCACCGTCCAAGGGCCCAAACACTCCTTTCAAGTGAAGCAGCATTTCACTTGCATTTCCCCCAACTTAGTCTACTGCATTCGTTGTTCCCAATGCGGTCTCCTCTCCATTGGAGAGACCAAACGTAAACAGGGCGACCACTTTGCAGAACACCTGCGGTCTGTCCGCAAGAATGACCCAAACCTCCCTGTCGCTTGCCATTTTAACACTCCACCCTGCTCTCTTGCCCACATGTCTGTCCTTGGCTTACTGCATTGTTCCAGTGAAGCCCAACGCAAACTGGAGGAACAACACCTCATCTTCCGACTAGGCACCTTACAGCCTTCCGGACTGAATATTGAATTCAACAACTTTAGGTCGTGAGCTCCCTCCCTCATCCCCACCCCCTTTCTGTTTCCCCCTTCCTTTTTTTTCCAATAAATTATATAGATTTGTCTTTTCCCACCTATTTCCATTATTTTAAAATCTTTTATGCTCCCCCACCCCCACCAGAGCTGTACCTTGAGTGCCCTACCATCCATTCTTAATTAGCACATTCGTTTAGATAATATCACCAACTTTAACACCTATGTGTTCTTTTGTTCTGTTGTCTGTGACATCTTTTGATGATCTGCTTCTATCACTGCTTGTTTGTCCCTACAACCACACCCCTCCTCCACTTCTCTCCCCCCACCCAACCCCACCCCCGCACCCCCCACCCCCCGCCCCCACACACACACACCTTAAACCAGCTTATATTTCACTCCTTTCCTATTTCTACTTAGTTTTTTTTTAAAAAAAGTGTTCTGTCAAAGGGTCACGAGGACTCGAAACGTCAACTCTTTTCTTCTCCGCCGATGCTGCCAGACCTGCTGAGTTTTTCCAGGTAATTCTGTTTTTGTTACAGTGGAGAGGGAGATTTACTCTGTATCTAACCCCGAGCTGTACCTGTCCTGGGAATGTTTGATGGGGACAGTGTAGAGGGAGATTTACTCTGTATCTAACCCCGAGCTGTACCTGTCCTGGGAATGTTTGATGGGGACAGTGTAGAGGGAGATTTACTCTGTATCTAACCCTGTGCTGTACCTGTCCTGGGAGTGTTTGATGGGGACAGTGTAGAGGGAGATTTACTCTGTATCTAACCCCGTGCTGTACCTGTCCTGGGAGTGTTTGATGGGGACAGTGTAGACGGAGGTTTACTCTGTATCTAACCCCGTGCTGTACCTGTCCTGGGAGTGTTTGATGGGGGACAGTGTAGAGGGAGCTTTACTCTGTATCTAACCCCGTGCTGTACCTGTCCTGGGAGTGTTTGATGTGGACAGTGTAGAGGGAGCTTTACTCTGTATCTAACCCCGTGCTGTACCTGTCCTGGGAGTGTTTGATGGGGACAGTGTAGAGTGAGATTTACTCTGTATCTAACCCCGTGCTGTACCTGTCCTGGGAGTGTTTGATGGAGACAGTGTAGAGGGAGATTTACTCTGTATCTAACCCCATGCTGTCCCTGTCCTGGGAGTGTTTGATGGGGACAGTGTAGAGGGAGCTTTACTCTGTATCTAACCCCGTGCTGTACCTGTCCTGGGAGTGTTTGATGGGGACAGTGTAGAGGGAGATTTACTCTGTATCTAACCCCATGCTGTCCCTGTCCTGGGAGTGTTTGATGGGACAGTGAATACTGACCTGAAAGTGATGACTCAGCTTTTTATTGATGACCAACTTGACACCTTCAATTTGTTGAGGAAAAACATCTGTCGGGTTCAGGAAAGGAGATTTCAGAATTAATGTCAGCGAAGACACGTTCGAGGAATAAAATTAGAACGGTTATGTAACCACAAGGCACACAGTCAATCACACCCCCCCTCCCCTCCCCTCGGACACACCTGCCCCCCGACACAAACTTTCCCCCTACCCCCCCTCCTCCCACCTCCCTTCCCTCCTCCTCCCTCCCCCCTATCTCCTCCTCCCCACCCCCCACACCTCCTCGTCCACACCCCCCCTCCACCTTCCCACTACCCCCCACCCCCCCTCCTCCCATCTCCCAACAGACCCAAACTCCTGCCTTCTCCCCCGGGCCATGCACAACTCCCTCCCCTTCCCCCCACCCCCTCGACACCCGCACCCCTGCCACCCTCCCCCCTCTCCCACCACTCCCCTCTCTCCCCACCTCTATAACGCCCCCACTCCCCTCCCCCCACCTCTATAACCCCCCACTCCCCACCTCTATAACCCCCCCACTCCCCACCTCTATAACCCCCCCACTCCCCACCTCTATAACCCCCCCACTCCCCTCTCCCCACCTCTATAACCCCCCCACTCCCCTCTCCCCACCTCTATAACCCCCCCACTCCCCTCTCCCCACCTCTATAACGCCCCACTCCCCACCTCTATAACCCCCCCACTCCCCACCCCCCACCTCTATAACCCCCCACCTCTATAACCCCCCCACTCCCCTCTCTCCCCACCTCTATAACGCCCCCACTCCCCTCTCTCCCCACCTCTATAACCCCCCACTCCCCACCTCTATAACCCCCCCACTCCCCACCTCTATAACGCCCCCACTCCCCTCTCTCCCCACCTCTATAACCCCCCCATTCCCCACCTCTATAACCCCCCCACTCCCCACCTCTATAACCCCCCCACTCCCCACCTCTATAACTCCCCGACTCCCCTCCCCTCTCCCCACCTCTATAACCCCCCCACTCCCCTCCCCTCTCCCCACCTCTATAACCCCCCCACTCCCCTCCCCTCTCCCCACCTCTATAACCCCCCCACTCCCCACCTCTATAACCCCCCCACCCCCACTCTCCCCACCTCTATAACCCCCCCACCCCCACCTCTATAACCCCCCCCACTCCCCCGACCTCTACAACACCCCCCCACCCCCCCCACCTCTACAACACCACCCCCACCCCCCCCACCTCTACAACACCCCCCCACCCCCCCCACCTCTACAACACCCCCCCAACCCCACCACCTCTACAACCCCCCCACCCCCACCTCTATTACCCCCCCACCTCTACAACCCCCCCCCCACCCCCCCCACCTCTACAACCCCCCCCCACCCCCCCCACCTCTACAACCCCCCCCACCCCCCCCACCTCTACAACCCCCCCACCCCCCCCACCTCTACAACCCCCCCCCACCCCCCCACCGCTATTACCCCCCCCCACCCCCACCGCTATTACCCCCCCCCACCCCCACCTCTATTACCCCCCCACCCCCACCGCTATTACCCCCACCTCTATTACCCCCCCCACCCCCACCTCTATTACCCCCCCCACCCCCACTCTCCGAACCTCTATTACCCCCCCACCCCCCTCTATAACCCCACCACCCCCCTCTCCCCAACTAGACGCCATCCCCACCCCCTCTCCAGACCCCATCCCCTCCACCTCTTCAGACCTCCCCAGACCCCGCCCCTTCGCCCCTCCCCCAGACCCCGCCCCTCGCCCCGCCCCATGACCCCGCCCCCTCGCCCAGACCCCGCCCCTCGCCCCACCCCATGACCCCGCCCCCTCGCCCCTCCCCAAGACCCCGCCCCTCGCCCCGCCCCCTCGCCCCTCCCCCAGACCTCCACAGCCCCCTCGGACCCCTCCCCCCTCCGGGCCCCGCCCCTTGACCTTTGCACCGCCTGTGAAGCCGCTCGAAGCTGCCGGGATTGTGGAGCTGACGCCGCTCGGCCGCCGCCCGGTTCCCCATGGCCCGGGAGCCGCTCCCGTCGACATGGAAGTAAAGAGCGGGAGCGGCGGGCGAGCGGTAATTTTTATTTTAGTTATTTGTTTTCCCTTCGTTTGCGGCTTCTTTTAAACCCGGCAACCGCCGCCTGCGGGAGCCGCCATCTTGGGGGCTGCGCTGCGCAGGCGCGGCTCCATCAGCCGGCGGCCGGCAGTCGTCCCGACGCGTTGACGTGGGATGCTCAGGCCCCGACGCGTTGACGTGCGATGCTCAGGCCCCGTCTCGGCCGACACGCAATGACGTCGATATCCCGCCCCCCCTCTCCCTGACGTCAACACCCACCCGCCTGCACGGCCATTTCACGTCCTGACGCTCAGACCACACCCACCCCCGCCCCCCCCACCCCACCCAATCCCACTCCGGTGACGTCAGGGCGCCGCCCACTCGTTCCCCTGGGCGACGTGACGCTGGACCCCGCCCGCTCCTCCCTCCAGCAGCGTCCGACGGCGCCTCTGCCCCTGACGTCATGTCGATGTCGTAAACGCCCCGCGGCCCCGCCTCCACCGTACAACAACAAAAACAACAACTGGCATTTAAAGCGAGCTGGGTTATTTCTTCCGGAGGGTGGGCGGTCCAATGCCCTTTTAAAAATGGGGGTGAAGATGCTTTCAGGGCAGGTGAGGATGTGGCGGCCGTGCTGCGCCTCAAATCAGACCCCCTCCCGAATTTCAGTCCGCGGACCGTAAATGGTATTTAAAGGGAGGCTCTGCCCTCCTTCACCCCCCCCCCCCCCCCACGCTGAGACTTCTCTTTTATTGCTCCTGGTCCATGAAAGTCACCAACCTTCTCCGTCACCCTGGGCCCACGGTCACCCTGGATGTACGAAAGGGGCTGTTCGACCCATGAGGCGTCACAGCCCCCCCCTCCCCCATACCGAGGTCACGACCCGTTCCCACCCCACCCCACCCCACCCCACCCCACTTCGGGGAACGGGCGGGGTGAGACGGAGCGGAAGCCCGCCGCCGCTGCCCCTCTTCACCCGTTCGTCCTGACACCCCTTTAGGGCCCCTGGGCGGACACACGACAGTCTCCCCTCGTCTCGGTCCGGAATGGCCGACCCCCCTCGCCCCCCCCCCCCCCCCCCCCCCCCCCCCCCCCCCTCGGCGTCCGCCTCTGATCGAGCGCCTGCGTGATTCCAGGCCTGTCGACGCGACGGTCCCTTATTCTCCTCGGCTCCGGACTCCCCTCAGAGGACCATCCCACTCATGCCAGGAAGGGGTGGCCTGAACCCTGGCCGCTCTCCCTCCGAGAGCGACGATGCCCCTCCCTCAGGCGCAGAACGAAACCGGCCGCAGCGTTCCAGGGGACCTCTCCCCAAAAGCCCAAACCGTCACTGGCTTTTCTTCGGCGGTTTCTTATTCGCGAGCGAGCTGTCGACCTGGGGGTTTTATTGGGGGAGGGGGAGTTGGTTTACCCTCTCTATCTCTGTAACCTTCTCCAACCCCTACACCCCTCCCTATCTCTGTAACCTCCTCCAGTCCCTACACCCCTCCCTATCTCTGTAACCTCCTCCAGCCCCAACAACCCTCCCTATCTCTGTAACCTCCTCCAGCCCCTACACCCTCCCTATCTCTGTAACCTTCTCCAACCCCTACAACCCTCCCTATCTCTGTAACCTCCTCCAGCCCCTACAACCCTCCCTATCTCTGTAACCTCCTCCAGCCCCTACACCCCTCCCTGTCTCTGTAACCTCCTCCAGTCCCTACAACCCTCCCTATCTCTGTAACCTCCTCCAGCCCCTACACCCCTCCCTATCTCTGTAACCACCTCCAGCACCTACACCCCTCCCTATCTCTGTAACCTCCTCCAGCCCCTACACCCCTCCCTATCTCTGTAACCTCCTCCAGCCCCTACAACTCTCCCTATCTCTGTAACCTCCTCCAGCCCCTACAACTCTCCCTATCTCTGTAACCTCCTCCAGTCCCTACACCCCTCCCTATCTCTGTAACCTCCTCCAGCCACTACACCCCTCCCTATCTCTGTAACCTCCTCCAGCACCCACAACCCTCCCTATCTCTGTAACCTCCTCCAGCCCCTACAACCCTCCCTATCTCTGTAACCTCCTCCAGCCCCTACAACCCTCCCTATCTCTGTAACCTCCTCCAGCCCCTACAAACCTCCCTATCACTGTAACCTCCTCCAGTCACTACACCCCTCCCTATCTCTGTAACCTCCTCCAGCCCCTACACCCCTCCCTATCTCTGTAACCTCCTCCAGCCCCTACAACCCTCCCTATCTCTGTAACCTCCTCCAGCCCCTACAACCCTCCCTATCTCTGTAACCTCCTCCAGTCCCTACAACCCTCCCTATCACTGTAACCTCCTCCAGCCCCTACAACACTCCCTATCTCTGTAACCTCCTCCAGCCCCTACACTCCTCCCTATCTCTGTAACCTCCTCCAGCCCCTACACCCCTCCCTATCTCTGTAACCTCCTCCAGCCCCTACACCCCTCCCTATCTCTGTAACCTCCTCCAGCCCCTACACCCCTCCCTATCACTGTAACCTCCTCCAGCCCCTACACCCCTCCCTATCTCTGTAACCTCCTCCAGCCCCTACACCCCTCCCTATCTCTGTAACCTCCTCCAGCCCCTACACCCCTCCCTATCTCTGTAACCTCCTCCAGCCCCTACACCCCTCCCTATCTCTGTAACCTCCTCCAGCCCCTACACCCCTCCCTATCTCTGTAACACTCAGCCAGACCCTACAACCCTCCCTATCTCTGTAACCTCCTGCAGCCCCTACAACCCTCCCTATCTCTGTAACCTCCTCCAGCCCCTACAACCCTCCCTATCTCTGTAACCTCCTCCATCCCATACAACCCTCCCTATCTCTGTAACCTCCTCCAGCCCATACAACCCTCCCTATCTCTGTAACCTCCTCCAGCCCATACAACCCTCCCTATCTCTGTAACCTCCTCCAGTCCCTACAACCCTCCCTATCTCTGTAACCTCCTCCAGCCCCTACAACCCTCCCTATCTCTGTAACCTTCTCCAGTCCCTACAACCCTCCCTATCTCTGTAAATTGCTCCAGTCCCTACACCCCTCCCTATCTCTGTAACCTCCTCCAGACCCTACAACCCTCCCTATCTCTGTAACCTCCTCCAGCCACTACAACCCTCCCTGTCTCTGTAACCTCCTCCAGTCCCTACACCCCTCCCTATCTCTGTAACCTCCTCCAGTCCCTACAACCCTCCCTATCTCTGTAACCTCCTCCAGCCCCTACAACCCTCCCTATCTCTGTAACCTCCTCCAGCCCCTACACCCCTCCCTATCTCTGTAACCTCCTCCAGCCCCTACAACCCTCCCTATCTCTGTAACCTCCTCCTGCCCCTACACCCCTCCCTATCTCTGTAACCTCCTCCAGCCCCTACAACCCTCCCTATCTCTGTAACCTCCTCCAGCCCCTATGACCCTCCCGATCTCTGTAACCTCCTCCAGCCCCTATGACCCTCCCGATCTCTGTAACCTCCTCCAGCCCCTACAACCCTCCCTATCTCTGTAACCTCCTCCAGTCCCTACAACCCTCCCTATCTCTGTAACCTCCTCCAGCCCCTACGACCCTCCCTATCTCTGTAACCTCCTCCAGCCCCTATGACCCTTCCGATCTCTGTAACCTCCTCCAGCCCCTACAACCCTCCCTATCTCTGTAACCTCCACCAGCCCCTACGACCCTCCCTATCTCTGTAACCTCCTCCAGTCGCTACGACCCTCTCTCTCTTAACCTCTTCCAGCCCCTACAACCCTCCCTATCTCTGTAACCTCCTCCAGCCCCTACGACCCTCCCTATCTCTGTAACCTCCTCCAGCCCCTACTACCCTCCCTATCTCTGTAACCTCTTCCAGCCCCTACGACCCTCCCTATCACTAACCTCCTCCAGCCCCTACGACCCTCCCTATCTCTGTAACCTCCTCCAGCCCCTATGAACCTCCCGATCTCTGTAACTTCCTCCAGCCCCTACAACCCTCCCTATCTCTGTAACCTCCTCCAGCCCCTACAACCCTCCCTATCTCTGTAACCTCCTCCTGTCCCTACAACCCTCCCTATCTCTGTAACCTCCTCCTGTCCCTATAACCCTCTCTATCTCTGTAACCTCTTCCAGCCCCTACAACCCTCCCTATCTCTGTAACCTCCTCCAGCCCCTACGACCCTCCCTATCTCTGTAACCTCCTCCAGCCCCTACAACCCTCCCTATCTCTGTAGCCTCCTCCAGACCATACACCCCTCCCTATCTCTGTAACCTCCTCCAGCCCCTACAACCCTCCCTATCTCTAACCTCCTCCAGCCTCTACAATATTTCCTATCTCTGTAACCTCCTCCAGCCCCTACAGCCCTCCCTATCTTTGTAACCTCCTCCAGCCCCTACAGCCCTCCCTATCTCTGTAACCTCCTCCAGCACCTACACCCCTCCCTATCTCTGTAACCTCCTCTAGTCCCTACAACCCTCTCTCTCTTAACCTCTTCCAGCCCCTACAACCCTCCCTATCTCTGTAACCTCCTCCAGCCCCTACGACCCTCCCTATCTCTGTAACCTCCTCCAGCCCCTACTACCCTCCCTATCTCTGTAACCTCTTCCAGCCCCTACGACCCTCCCTATCACTAACCTCCTCCAGTCCCTACGACCCTCCCTATCTCTGTAACCTCCTCCAGCCCCTATGACCCTCCCGATCTCTGTAACTTCCTCCAGCCCCTACAACCCTCCCTATCTCTGTAACCTCCTCCAGTCCCTACAACCCTCCCTATCTCTGTAAACTCCTCCAGCCCCTACAACCCTCCCTATCTCTGTAACCTCCTCCTGTCCCTATAACCCTCTCTATCTCTGTAACCTCTTCCAGCCCCTACAACCCTCCCTATCTCTGTAACCTCCTCCAGCCCCTATGACCCTCCCTATCTCTGTAACCTCCTCCAGCCCCTACAACCCTCCCTATCTCTGTAGCCTCCTCCAGACCATACACCCCTCCCTATCTTTGTAACCTCCTCAAGCACCTACAACCCTCCCTATCTCTGTAACCTCCTCCAGCCCCTACAACCCTCCCTATCTCTAACCTCCTCCAGCCTCTACAATATTTCCTATCTCTGTAACCTCCTCCAGCCCCTACAGCCCTCCCTATCTTTGTAACCTCCTCCAGCCCCTACAGCCCTCCCTATTTCTGTAACCTCCTCCAGCCCCTACAACCCTCCCTATCTCTGTAACCTCCTCCAGCACCTACACCCCTCCCTATCTCTGTAACCTCCTCTAGTCCCTACAACCCTCCCTATCTCTGTAACCTCCTCCAGCCCCTACACCCCTCCCAATCTCTGTAACCTCCTCTAGCACCTGCAAACCTCCCCATCTCTGTAACCTCCTCCAGCCCCTACACCCCTCCCAATCTCTGTAACCTCCTCTAGCACCTGCAAACCTCCCCATCTCTGTAACCTCCTCCAGCCCCTACACCCCTCCCAATCTCTGTAACCTCCTCCAGCCCCTACAACCCTCCCTATCTCTGTAACCTCCTCCAGTCCCTACAACCCTCCCTATCACTGTAACCTCCTCCAGCCCCTACAACACTCCCTATCTCTGTAACCTCCTCCAGCCCCTACACCCCTCCCTATCTCTGTAACCTCCTCCAGCCCCTACACCCCTCCCTATCTCTGTAACCTCCTCCAGCCCCTACACCCCTCCCTATCTCTGTAACCTCCTCCAGCCCCTACACCCCTCCCTATCTCTGTAACCTCCTCCAGCCCCTACACCCCTCCCTATCTCTGTAACACTCAGCCAGACCCTACAACCCTCCCTATCTCTGTAACCTCCTGCAGCCCCTACAACCCTCCCTATCTCTGTAACCTCCTCCAGCCCCTACAACCCTCCCTATCTCTGTAACCTCCTCCATCCCATACAACCCTCCCTATCTCTGTAACCTCCTCCAGCCCATACAACCCTCCCTATCTCTGTAACCTCCTCCAGCCCATACAACCCTCCCTATCTCTGTAACCTCCTCCAGTCCCTACAACCCTCCCTATCTCTGTAACCTCCTCCAGCCCCTACAACCCTCCCTATCTCTGTAACCTTCTCCAGTCCCTACAACCCTCCCTATCTCTGTAAACTGCTCCAGTCCCTACACCCCTCCCTATCTCTGTAACCTCCTCCAGACCCTACAACCCTCCCTATCTCTGTAACCTCCTCCAGCCACTACAACCCTCCCTGTCTCTGTAACCTCCTCCAGTCCCTACACCCCTCCCTATCTCTGTAACCTCCTCCAGTCCCTACAACCCTCCCTATCTCTGTAACCTCCTCCAGCCCCTACAACCCTCCCTATCTCTGTAACCTCCTCCAGCCCCTACACCCCTCCCTATCTCTGTAACCTCCTCCAGCCCCTACAACCCTCCCTATCTCTGTAACCTCCTCCTGCCCCTACACCCCTCCCTATCTCTGTAACCTCCTCCTGCCCCTACACCCTTCCCTATCTCTGTAACCTCCTCCAGCCCCTACAACCCTCCCTATCTCTGTAACCTCCTCCAGCCCCTATGACACTCCCGATCTCTGTAACCTCCTCCAGCCCCTATGACCCTCCCGATCTCTGTAACCTCCTCCAGCCCCTACAACCCTCCCTATCTCTGTAACCTCCTCCAGTCCCTACAACCCTCCCTATCTCTGTAACCTCCTCCAGCCCCTACGACCCTCCCTATCTCTGTAACCTCCTCCAGCCCCTATGACCCTTCCGATCTCTGTAACCTCCTCCAGCCCCTACAACCCTCCCTATCTCTGTAACCTCCACCAGCCCCTACGACCCTCCCTATCTCTGTAACCTCCTCCAGTCGCTACGACCCTCTCTCTCTTAACCTCTTCCAGCCCCTACAACCCTCCCTATCTCTGTAACCTCCTCCAGCCCCTACGACCCTCCCTATCTCTGTAACCTCCTCCAGCCCCTACTACCCTCCCTATCTCTGTAACCTCTTCCAGCCCCTACGACCCTCCCTATCACTAACCTCCTCCAGCCCCTACGACCCTCCCTATCTCTGTAACCTCCTCCAGCCCCTATGACCCTCCCGATCTCTGTAACTTCCTCCAGCCCCTACAACCCTCCCTATCTCTGTAACCTCCTCCAGCCCCTACAACCCTCCCTATCTCTGTAACCTCCTCCTGTCCCTACAACCCTCCCTATCTCTGTAACCTCCTCCTGTCCCTATAACCCTCTCTATCTCTGTAACCTCTTCCAGCCCCTACAACCCTCCCTATCTCTGTAACCTCCTCCAGCCCCTACGACCCTCCCTATCTCTGTAACCTCCTCCAGCCCCTACAACCCTCCCTATCTCTGTAGCCTCCTCCAGACCATACACCCCTCCCTATCTCTGTAACCTCCTCAAGCACCTACAACCCTCCCTATCTCTGTAACCTCCTCCAGCCCCTACAACCCTCCCTATCTCTAACCTCCTCCAGCCTCTACAATATTTCCTATCTCTGTAACCTCCTCCAGCCCCTACAGCCCTCCCTATCTTTGTAACCTCCTCCAGCCCCTACAGCCCTCCCTATCTCTGTAACCTCCTCCAGCACCTACACCCCTCCCTATCTCTGTAACCTCCTCTAGTCCCTACAACCCTCTCTCTCTTAACCTCTTCCAGCCCCTACAACCCTCCCTATCTCTGTAACCTCCTCCAGCCCCTACGACCCTCCCTATCTCTGTAACCTCCTCCAGCCCCTACTACCCTCCCTATCTCTGTAACCTCTTCCAGCCCCTACGACCCTCCCTATCACTAACCTCCTCCAGTCCCTACGACCCTCCCTATCTCTGTAACCTCCTCCAGCCCCTATGACCCTCCCGATCTCTGTAACTTCCTCCAGCCCCTACAACCCTCCCTATCTCTGTAACCTCCTCCAGTCCCTACAACCCTCCCTATCTCTGTAACCTCCTCCAGCCCCTACAACCCTCCCTATCTCTGTAACCTCCTCCTGTCCCTACAACCCTCCCTATCTCTGTAACCTCCTCCTGTCCCTATAACCCTCTCTATCTCTGTAACCTCTTCCAGCCCCTACAACCCTCCCTATCTCTGTAACCTCCTCCAGCCCCTATGACCCTCCCTATCTCTGTAACCTCCTCCAGCCCCTACAACCCTCCCTATCTCTGTAGCCTCCTCCAGACCATACACCCCTCCCTATCTTTGTAACCTCCTCAAGCACCTACAACCCTCCCTATCTCTGTAACCTCCTCCAGCCCCTACAACCCTCCCTATCTCTAACCTCCTCCAGCCTCTACAATATTTCCTATCTCTGTAACCTCCTCCAGCCCCTACAGCCCTCCCTATCTTTGTAACCTCCTCCAGCCCCTACAGCCCTCCCTATCTCTGTAACCTCCTCCAGCCCCTACAACCCTCCCTATCTCTGTAACCTCCTCCAGCACCTACACCCCTCCCTATCTCTGTAACCTCCTCTAGTCCCTACAACCCTCCCTATCTCTGTAACCTTCTCCAGCCCCTACACCCCTCCCAATCTCTGTAACCTCCTCTAGCACCTGCAAACCTCCCCATCTCTGTAACCTCCTCCAGCCCCTACACCCCTCCCAATCTCTGTAACCTCCTCTAGCACCTGCAAACCTCACCATCTCTGTAACCTCCTCCAGCCCCTACACCCCTCCCAATCTCTGTAACCTCCTCCAGCCCCTACAACCCTCCCTATCTCTGTAACCTCCTCCAGCCCCTACAAACCTCCCTATCTCTGTAACCTCCTCCAGCCCCTACAACCCTCCCTATCTCTGTAACCTCCTCTAGTCCCTACGACCCTCCCTATCACTAACCTCCTCCAGTCCCTACGACCCTCCCGATCTCTGTAACTTCCTCCAGCCCCTACAACCCTCCCTTTCTCTGTAACCTCCTCCAGTCCCTACAACCCTCCCTATCTCTGTAACCTCCTCCAGCCCCTACAACCCTCCCTATCTCTGTAACCTCCTCCTGTCCCTACAACCCTCCCTATCTCTGTAACCTCCTCCTGTCCCTATAACCCTCTCTATCTCTGTAACCTCTTCCAGCCCCTACAACCCTCCCTATCTCTGTAACCTCCTCCAGCCCCTATGACCCTCCCTATCTCTGTAACCTCCTCCAGCCCCTACAACCCTCCCTATCTCTGTAGCCTCCTCCAGACCATACACCCCTCCCTATCTTTGTAACCTCCTCAAGCACCTACAACCCTCCCTATCTCTGTAACCTCCTCCAGCCCCTACAACCCTCCCTATCTCTAACCTCCTCCAGCCTCTACAATATTTCCTATCTCTGTAACCTCCTCCAGCCCCTACAGCCCTCCCTATCTTTGTAACCTCCTCCAGCCCCTACAGCCCTCCCTATCTCTGTAACCTCCTCCAGCCCCTACAACCCTCCCTATCTCTGTAACCTCCTCCAGCACCTACACCCCTCCCTATCTCTGTAACCTCCTCTAGTCCCTACAACCCTCCCTATCTCTGTAACCTCCTCCAGCCCCTACACCCCTCCCAATCTCTGTAACCTCCTCTAGCACCTGCAAACCTCCCCATCTCTGTAACCTCCTCCAGCCCCTACACCCCTCCCAATCTCTGTAACCTCCTCTAGCACCTGCAAACCTCCCCATCTCTGTAACCTCCTCCAGCCCCTACACCCCTCCCAATCTCTGTAACCTCCTCCAGCCCCTACAACCCTCCCTATCTCTGTAACCTCCTCCAGCCCCTACAAACCTCCCTATCTCTGTAACCTCCTCCAGCCCCTACAACCCTCCCTATCTCTGTAACCTCCTCTAGTCCCTACAGCCCTCCCTATCTCTGTAACCTCCTCCAGCCCCTACACCCCTCCCTATCTCTGTAACCTCCTCCAGCCCCTACACCCCTCCCTATCTCTGTAAACTCCTCCAGACCCTATGGCCCTCTGAGATCTCTGCGCTCCTCCAATTCCGGCCTCTTGACCATCCGCCGATTCCCATCGCTCCACCATTGGTGACCGTGCCTTCAGCTGCCTGGGGCCCTGAGCTCTGGAATTCCCTCCCTGAACCTCTCCATCTATCTTTCTCTCTCTCTCTCCCCCCTCTCTCCTCCCAACAGTAACCAGACAGTACGACATAGTATAATGAAAGAGAGAATGGGTGCTTGTCAGTAAGGTATAGCAATAACCCTGGGGGGTTATAGACTGAAAATTCAGATGGGCATAGGTAGCCTTGATGAAGAATTCATTGAGTGTTTACAGGATAGTTTCTGAGAACAGCATGTTCTGGAGCCAACCAGAGGGCAGGCTATACTAGACCTGGTTTTGAGTAACGAGGTAAGCTTAATCGATAACCTCCTAGCGAAGGCGCCCCGAGGTAGCAGTGATCATAATGTGGTTGAAATCGACATGAAGTTTGAGGGAGAGCAAGGGGGGTCCGACACTAGTGTCTTAAACTTAAATAAGGGAAATTATGAGGGCATGAAAGCAGAGCTAGCTAAAGTGCACTGGCAAATGAGGTTAAGGGACAGGTCAATAGAGGTTCAGTGGTAGTCAGTAAAAGGGACATTTCAGAATGCACATAATATAGACATTCCGACACCTAAGATAAATTCCAAGAGGAGGACCCTCAGTTACTAGAAAAGTTAAAGAAGTATCAAACTTAAAGAGAAAGCGTATACTTAGGCAAGGATGGGTGGCAGGTCAGAAGATTGGAAAGAACAGGAAAGAATGACAAAAAGATTACTAAGGAGGTAAAAGCACAAGAGAACGCTAGCTCGAAGTATAAAAATCGACAGTAAGAGCTTCTGTGGATATTTAAATAAGAAACGAGTTTACAAAGTGAGCGTTGGTCCTATAGAGTCCGTCTAGGGAATTGACAATGGAAGGTAAGGAGATGGCGGACGAATTAAACAGGTATTTCGCTGCACTCTTCACCGTAGGGGACACTAGTGGCGTCCCAGAAGTAGCTGTAAAATCCGTAAGCGGAAGGGAGGGAGGGAGGAACTCGGAACCAGGGGAGGAGCTCCCCCACTAGGGAAGTGGGACTGAGCAAGTTGTTGGGGCTGCGGGCTGACCAATCCCCCAGGTCCGGATGGACCTCACCCGAAGCCCTTGACAGAAGCGGCTCGCGAGATAGTTGACGCGTCGGTTTTAATCTTCCAAAATCCCCTCGGCTCGGGGAAGGCTCCATTAGGTCAGAGAATAGCGAATGCAACTCCTTTGTTGAAAAAGGGAGGGAGACGGAAAGCAGGAAACTACAGGCCAGTGAGGTTAACATCGGTCATCGGGAGAATGCCGGAAGTTATTATTAAAGACGTTAAAGCAGGGTACGTAGAAAAACTCAAGGCAATTCAGGCAGAGTCAACGTGGTCTTGTGAAAGGGATATCACCTTCAACCAAATTATTGGGGTTCTTTGCAAGAGTCACATGCGCGTTGGATAAAGGGGTAGATGTGCTGTATTTGGATTTCCAGAAGGCATTTGATAAGGTGCCACATCAAAGGTTCTTGTGAAAAATAAAAGCTCATGGTGTAAGGGGGTAACGTATTGGCGTGGATAGAAGATCGGCTAGCTGATTGGAAGCAGAGAGGAAGCATAAGCGGGTCTTTTCCTGGCTGGCAGGATGAGTTGAGTGGTGTGCCACAGGGATCAACCTTTTCTGATTTGTATCAGTGACTTGGATGAAGGGACGGAGGGAACGGTGACTAAATTTGCTGATGACGCAAAGGGAAGTGGGGGTGGTGGGGTTGGAAAGCAGGTGGTCAAGAGGATGTAAGGAGGCTAAAAGGTGACATCGATCAGCTAAGTGAGTGGGCCAAAGATCTGGCAGACGGAGAACGATAGTGGGCAGAGCTGATATTGTCCATTTTGGCAGAAAGAGTTAAAAACAGGGAGCTTATTATCTGAACGGCGAGAGGTTGCAGAGCTCTGAGGTGCAGAGGGATCTGGGCGTCCCAGTGCATGAATCATGAAAGGTGAGTGCGCGGGTACGACTGGTAATTAGGAAAGTGAAGCGAACGTTATCATTTATTGGGAGGGGGGATTGAATACAGAAGTAGGGAGGTCCTGCTCCAGTTGTCCAGGGCACTGGTGAGACCACATCTGGAGCACTGGGTGCAGTACAGGTCTCCTTGTTTAAGGAAGGACGTAACTGGGTTGGGGGCCGTTCGGAGAAGGTTTGCCGGACTCATCCCAGGAACGGGTGGGTTGTCTCGTGGGGAAAGGCTGGACAGGTTAGGCTCGTACCGCCGGAGTTTAGAAGAGCGAGAGAGGCGACGGGATTGAGACCTTGAAGGACCCTGAGGGGGTTTTGGACTGGGTGGATGTGGAGAGAATGTTTCCTCTTGTGGGAGAATCTAGAACTCGGGGCGGGGGAGGGGGTGGGGGTGGGGGGGCGGGGTCACTGTTTAAAAATAAGGGGGTCACCCATCCATTTAGGACGGAGATGAGGTGAAATGTTTTCTCCCAGAGGCTGGTGAGACTTTGGAAGTCTCTCCCTCAGAAGGCGGGGGAAACAGAGTCTCTGAATATTGTTAAGACAAGAGGTGGATAGATTCTTGGTTCACAAGGTGGGGGGGGAGGGTGAAAGGTTATCGGGGGGGGGGGGGGTCGACGGAAATGTGGGTTTGAGGTGACAATCAGATCAGCCAGGATCGTATAGGATGGGGGGAGCAGGGCTCGAGGGGCTGAGTGGCCTGCTCCTGCTCCGAAATGACATGTTGCTATGATAACCCCTCATTTGTTTGAGTGTGAAAATGACATTTGATAATGCTCCTGTGAAACATTCTGGTTGGTTTCAAACCAAACAAGGGCGCTATTTAAATGCAGAGAGTTGTTCTTCCAGCTGCTCACAGGAAGGAAGCGAGCACTTGGGAATGACATGGGAGCCAGAGTTCAGACAGTCCCAGGGCTGGTCAGCACATTTACTTCCCTACTGAACCTCAGTGCAGGTTGACAATAACACTGCAGGAGTTCCTCAGGGTTAGTGTCCTCGGCCCAGCCACCTTCAGCTGCTTCATCAATGACCTTCCTTCCATCATAAGGTCAGAAGTGGGGATGTTCGCTGATGGTTGCACAATGTTCAGCACCATTCACGACTCTTCAGATACTGAAGCAGCCCCATGTCCAAATGCAGCAAGACCTGGACAATATCCAGGCTTGGACTGACAAGTGGTAAGTAACATTCACGCCACACAAGTGTCAGGCAATGGCCATCTCCCACAAGTGAGAATCTAACCATCTCCCCTTGACGTTCAATGGCATCACCATCACTGAATCCCCCACTATCAACATCCTGGGGGTTACCATTGACCAGAAACTGAACTGGGACCAGCCATATAAATACTGTGGCTACAAGAGCAGGTCAGAGGCTGGGAATCCTGCGGAGAGTAACTCACCTCCTGACTTCCCAAAGCCTGTCCACCAACTACAAGGCACAATTCAGGAGTGTGATGGAATACTCCCCACTTGCCTGGATGAGTGCAGCTCCCACGACACTCAAGAAGCTGGACACCGTCCAGGACAAAGCAGCCCCGCTTGATTGGCACCCCATCCACAAACATTCACTCCCTCCGCCACCGACACACAGTAGCAGCAGTGTGTGTACCATCTACAAGATGCACTGCAGGAATTCACCAAGGCTCCTTCAACAGCACCTTCCAAACCCACAACCACTACCATCTAGAAGGACAAGGGCAGCAGATAGATGGGGAACACCACCACCTGGAAGTTCCCCTCCAAGTCACTCACCATCCTGACTTGGAAATATATCACCGTTCCTTCACTGTCGCTGGGTCCAAATCCTGGAACTCCCTCCCTAACAGCGCTGTGGGTGTACCTACACCACAGGGACAAAATCCTGGAACTCCCTCCCTAACAGCACTGTGGGTGTACCTACACCACACGGGGACAAAATCCTGGAACTCCCTCCCTAACAGCGCTGTGGGTGTACCTACACCACACGGGGACAAAATCCTGGAACTCCCTCCCTAACAGCACTGTGGGAGTACCTACACCACAGGGACAAAATCCTGGAACTCCCTCCCTAACAGCACTGTGGGTGTACCTACACCACAGGGACAAAATCCTGGAACTCCCTCCCTAACAGCACCGTGGGTGTACCTACACCACAGGGACAAAATCCTGGAACTCCCTCCCTAACAGCACCGTGGGTGTACCTACACCACAGGGACAAAATCCTGGAACTCCCTCCCTAACAGCACTGTGGGTGTACCTACACCACAGGGACAAAATCCTGGAACTCCCTCCCTAACAGCGCCGTGGGTGCACCTACACCACAGGGGACAAAATCCTGGAACTCCCTCCCTAACAGCACTGTGGGTGTACCTACACCACACGGACAAAATCCTGGAACTCCCTCCCTAACAGCGCTGTGGGTGTACCTACACCACAGGGACAAAATCCTGGAACTCCCTCCCTAACAGCACTGTGGGTGTACCTACACCACAGAGACAAAATCCTGGAACTCCCTCCCTAACAGCACTGTGGGTGTACCTACACCACAGGGACAAAATCCTGGAACTCCCTCCCTAACAGCAGTGTGGGTGTACCTACACCACAGGGGACAAAATCCTGGAACTCCCTCCCTAACAGCGCTGTGGGTGTACCTACACCACAGGGACAAATTCCTGGAACTCCCTCCCTAACAGCACTGTGGGTGTACCTACACCACATGGACAAAATCCTGGAACTCCCTCCCTAACAGCAGTGTGGGTGTACCTACACCACAGGGACAAAATCCTGGAACTCCCTCCCTAACAGCACTGTGGGTGTACCTACACCACAGGGACAAAATCCTGGAACTCCCTCCCTAACAGCACGGTGGGTGTACCTACACCACAGGGACAAATTCCTGGAACTCCCTCCCTAACAGCACTGTGGGTGTACCTACACCACATGGACAAAATCCTGGAACTCCCTCCCTAACAGCACTGTGGGTGTACCTACACCACAGGGACAAAATCCTGGAACTCCCTCCCTAACAGCACTGTGGGTGTACCTACACCACAGGGACAAAATCCTGGAGCTCCCTCCCTAACAGCACGGTGAGTGTACCTACACCACACGGGGACTCCAGCGGCTCAAGAAGGCAGCTCACCCACCACCTTCTGAAGGGGGTAATTAGGGATGGGTAATAAATGCTGGGCCCTGCCAGCAAGGCCCACATTCAGTGACTGAGGGGCAGTACTGAGGGAGTGCTGCACTGTCAGAGGGTCAGTACTGAGGGAGTGCTGCACTGTCGGAGGGTCAGTACTGAGGGAGTGCTGCACTGTCAGAGGGTCAGTACTGAGGGAGTGCTGCACTGTCGGAGTGTCAGTACTGAGGGAGTGCTGCACTGTCGGAGGGTCAGTACTGAGGGAGTGCTGCACTGTCAGAGGGTCAGTACTGAGGGAGTGCTGCACTGTCGGAGGGTCAGTACTGAGGGAGTGCTGCACATTCATCGCTTGCAGGCATTTCACAAAATTCAAACCCCGAACTGAGCGTTCTCAACTCACAGGCTTTCACTGAACTCTGAGTTAGGGGCTGATCCTGCCACTAAAATACTCAGTTGGACATCCCCAGCAACACTGAGTGAAAGAGCAAGGGGCTTGTGCAGCACAGAGACCAAGAGTTGTGTCCCCAAACACTCAGTCAAGCCAAAAGGGGGGCAATCGTTCATCATAAGGATAATCACACAATACATTGGGAACCAACAAGGGAAGAGACTATTGAGAATATTGTCAAAGTGTCAGTACTGAGGGAGTGCGGCACTGTCAGAGGGTCAGTACTGAGGGAGTGCGGCACTGTCGGAGGGTCAGTACTGAGGGAGAGCTGCACTGTCGGAGGGTCAGTACTGAGAGAGTGCTGCACTGTCGGAGGGTCAGTACTGAGGGAGTGCTGCACTGTCAGAGGGTCAGTACTGAGGGAGTGCTGCACTGTCAGCGGGTCAGTACTGAGGGAGTGCTGCACTGTCGGAGGGTCAATACTGAGGGAGAGCTGCACTGTTGGAGGGTCAGTACTGCGGGAGTGCCGCACTGTCAGAGGGTCAGTACTGAGGGAGTGCCGCACTGTCAGAGAGTCAGTACTGAGGGAGTGCTGCACTGTCAGAGGGTCAGTACTGAGGGAGTGCCGCACTGTCACTGGGTCAGTACTGAGGGAGTGCTGCACTGTCAGAGGGTCAGTACTGAAGGAGTGCTGCACTGTCAGAGGGTCAGTACTGAGGGAGTGCTGCACTGTCGGAGGATCAGTACTGAGGGAGTGCTGCACTGTCATAGGGTCAGTACTGAGGGAGAGCTGCACTGTCAGAGGGTCAGTACTGAGGGAGAGCTGCACTGACAGAGGGTCAGTACTGAGGGAGTGCTGCACTATGAGAGGGTCAGTACTGAAGGAGTGCTGCACTGTCAGAGGGTCAGTACTGAGGGAGTGCTGCACTGTCGGAGGGTCAGTACTGAGGGAGTGCTGCACTGTCGGAGGTCAGTACTGAGGGTGTGCTGCACTGTCAGAGTGTCAGTACAGAGGGAGTGCGGCACTGTCAGAGGGTCAGTACAGAGGGAGTGCGGCACTGACAGAGGGTCAGTACTGAGGGAGAGCTGCACTGACAGAGGGTCAGTACTGAGGGAGTGCTGCACTATGAGAGGGTCAGTACTGAAGGAGTGCTGCACTGTCAGAGGGTCAGTACTGAGGGAGTGCTGCACTGTCGGAGGGTCAGTACTGAGGGAGTGCTGCACTGTTGGAGGGTCAGTACTGAGGGAGTGCTGCACTGTCGGAGGGTCAGTACAGAGGGAGTGCTGCACTGTCGGAGGGTCAGTACTGAGGGAGTGCTGCACTGTCAGAGGGTCAGCACTGAGGGAGTGCAGCATTGTCAAAGTGTCAGTACTGATGGAGTGCTGCACTGTCGGAGGGTCAGTACTGAGGAAGGGCTGCACTGTCGAAGGGTCAGTACAGAGGGAGTGTTGCACTGTCGGAGGGTCAGTACTGAGGGAGTGCTGCACTGTCCGAGGGTCAGTACTGATGGAGTATTGCACTGTCGGAGGGTCTGTACTGATGGAGCGCCGCATTGTCAGGGTTTCAGTACTGAGGGAGAGCTGTACTGTCAGCAGGTCAGTACTGAGGGAGAGCTGCAGTGTCAGAGGGTCAAGACTGAGGGAGTGCTGAACTGTTGGATGTTCAGTACTGAGGGAGTGCTACACTGTCAAAGTGTCAGTACTGATGGAGTGCTGCACTGTGGGAGGGTCAGTACTGATGGTGTGCTGCACTGTTGGAAGGTCATTACTGAGGAAATGCTGCACTGTCAGAGTGTCAGTAGTGAGGGAGTGCTGCACTGTCAGAGCGTCAGTACTGAGGGAGCGCCGCACTGTCAGGGTTTCAGTACTGAGGGAGTGCTGCACTGTCGGGGGATCAGTACTGAGGGAGTGCTGCAGTGTCAGAGGGTCAAGACTGAGGGAGTGCTGAACTGTTGGATGTTCAGTACTGAGGGAGTGCTGCACTGTCGGAGGGTCTGTACTGATGGAGCGCCGCATTGTCAGGGTTTCAGTACTGAGGGAGAGCTGCACTGTCAGCGGGTCAGTACTGAGGGAGTGCTGCAGTGTCAGAGGGTCAAGACTGAGGAAGTGCTGAACTGTTGGATGTTCAGTACTGAGGGAGTGCTGCACTGTCGGAGGGTCAGTACTGAATGAGTGCTGTACTATGGGAGGGTCAGTACTGAGGGAGTGCTGCACTGTCAGAGGGTCGGAACTGAGGGAGTGCTGCACTGTCAGAGGGTCAGTACTGAGGGAGTGCTGCACTGTCAGTGTGTCAGTACTGAGGGAGAGCTGCACTGTCAGAGCGTCAGTACTGAGGGAGCGCTGCACAGTGGGAGGGTCAGTACTGATGGAGTGCTGCACTGTCGGAGGGTCAGTACTGAGGAAGTGCTGCAGTGTCAGAGGGTCAGTACTGAGGAAGTGCTGCAGTGTCAGAGGGTCAGTACTGAGGGAGTGCTGCACTGTCGGAGGTTCAGTACTGAGGGAGTGCTGCAGTGTCGGAGGTTCAGTACTGAGGGAGTGCTGCAGGTTCGGAGGGTCAGTACTGAGGGAGTGCTGCACTGTCGGAGGTTCAGTACTGAGGGAGTGCTGCAGTGTCGGAGGTTCAGTACTGAGGGAGTGCTGCACTGTCGGAGAGTCAAGACTGAAGGAGTGCTGCACTGTCGGAGGGTCGGAACTGAGGGAGTGCTGCACTGTCAGAGTGTCAGTACTGAGGGAGAGCTGCACTGTCAGAGCGTCAGTACTGATGGAGTGCTGCACAGTGGGAGGGTCAGTTCTGATGGAGTGCTGCACTGTCGGAGGGTCACTACTGACTGAATGCTGCACTTCTGAAGGGTCAGTACTGAGAGAGCGCTGCACTCTCGGAGGGTCAGTACTGAGGGAGTGCTGCACTGTCAGAGGGTCAGTACTGAAGGAGTGCTGCACTGTCAGAGGGTCAGTACTGAGGAAGTGCTGCAGTGTCAGAGGGTCATGACTGTGAGAGTGCTACACTGTCAGTGGTTCAGTACTGAGGGAATACTGCAGTGTCAGAGGGTCAAGACTGAGGGAGTGCTGAACTGTTGGATGTTCAGTACTGAGGGAGTGCTGCACTGTCGGAGGGTCATTAGTGATGGACTGCTGCACTGTCACGAGGTCAGTACTGAGGGAGTGCTGCAGTGTCAGAGGATCAGTACTGAGGGAGTGCTGTACTATGGGAGGGTCAGTACTGAGGGAGTGCTGTACTGTCGGAGGGTCAGTACTGAGGGAGTGCTGCACTGTCGGAGGTTCAGTACTGAGGGAGTGCTGCAGTGTCGGAGGGTCAGTACTGAGGGAGTGCTGCACTGTCAGAGTGTCAGTATTGAGTGAGTGCTGCACTTTCAGAGTGTCAGTACTGAGGGAGAGCTGCACTGTCAGACGGTCAGTACTGAGGGAGTGCTGCACTGTCAGAGGGTCAGTACTGAGGGAGTGCTGCACTGTCAGAGTGTCAGTATTGAGTGAGTGCTGCACTTTCAGAGTGTCAGTGCTGAGGGAGTGCTGCACTGTCAGACGGTCAGTACTGAGGGAGTGCTGCACTGTCGGAGGGTCAGTACTGAGGGAGCGCCGCCCTGTCAGGGTTTCAGTACTGAGGGAGTGCTGCATTGTCAAAGTGTCAGCACTAAGGGAGCACTGCACTGTCGGAGGATGAATGCTGAGGGAGTGCTGCACTGTTGGAGGGTCAGTACTGAGGGAGTGCTGCACTGTTGGAGGGTCAGCACTGAGGGAGTGCCGCACTGTCAGAGGGTCAGTACTGAGGGAGTGCTGCACTATCGGAGGGTCAGTACTGAAGGAGGGCTACAATGTCAAAGGGTCAGTACTGAGGGAGTGCTGCACTGTCAGAGGGTCAGTACTGAGGGAGTGCTGCACTGTCGGAGGGTCAAGACTGAAGGAGTGCTGCACTGTTAGAGTGTCAGTACTGAGGGAGTGCTGCACTGTCGGAGGGTCAGTACTGAGTAAGTGCTGCACTGTCAAAGTGTCAGTACTGAGGGAGAGCTGCACTGTCACAGTGTCAGTACTGAGGGAGTGCTGCACTGTCAGAGCGTCAGTACTCAGGGAGCGCTGCACAGTGGGAGGGTCAGTACTGAGGGAGTGCTGCATTCTCAGAGGGTCAGTACTGAAGGAGTGCTGCAGTGTCAGATGGTCATGACTGTGGGAGTACTGAACTGTTGGATGTTCAGTACTGAGGGAGTGCTGCATTGTCGGAGGGTCAGTACTGAGGGAGTGCTGCACTGTCAGAGGGTCAGTACTGAGGGAGTGCTGCACTGTTGGAGGGTCAGTACTGAGGGAGTGCTGCACTGTCAGAGGGTCAGTACTGAGGGAGTGCTGCACTGTCAGAGGGTCAGTACTGAGGGAGTGCTGCACTGATGGAGGGTCAGCACTAAGGGAGCACTGCACTGTCGGAGGATGAATGCTGAGGGAGTGCTGCACTGTTGGAGGGTCAGTACTGAGGGAGTGCTGCACTGTCAGAGGGTCAGTACTGAGGGAGTGCTGCACTGTTGGAGGGTCAGTACTGAGGGAGTGCCGCACTGTTGGAGGGTCAGTACTGAGGGAGTGCCGCACTGTTGGAGGGTCAGTACTAAGGGAGTGCTGCACTGTTGGAGGGTCAGTACTGAGGGAGTGCCGCACTGTTGGATGTTCAGTACTGAGGGAGTGCCGCACTGTCACAAGGTCAATACTGAGGGAGTGCTGCACTTTTGTTGAAGGTTCAGTTCTCAGTGAGTGCTGCACTATCGGAGGGTCAGTACTGAGGGAGGGCTACAATGTCAAAGGGTCAGTACTGAGGTAGTGCTGCACTATGTGACGATCAGTACTGAGGGAGTGCTGCACTGTCGGAGGGTCAGGACTGAGGGAGTGTTTCACTGTCGGAGCGTCAGTACTGAGGGAGTGCTGCGCTGTCACGCGGTCAGTACTGAGGGAGTGCTGCACTATGGGAGGCTCAGTACTGAGGGAGTGTTGCACTATCGGAGGGTCAGTACTGGGGGAGTGCTGCACTATGCGAGGTTCAGTACTGACGGAGTGTTGCACTATCGGAGGGTCAGTACTGAGGGAGTGCCGCACTGTCGGAGGGTCAGTACTGAGGCGGTGTTTCACTGTCAGAGGGTCAGTACTGAGGGAGTGCTGCACTGTCACGAGGTCAGTACTGAGGGAGTGCTGCACGGTCGGAGGGTCAGTACTGAGGGTGTGCTGCACTGTCGGAAGGTCAGTACTGAGGGAGTGCTGCACTGTGTGAGGGTCAGTACTGAGGGACTGCTGCACTGTCAGAGGGTCAGTACTGAGGGAGTGCTGCACTGTGGGAGAGTCAGTACTGAGGAAGTGCTGCACTGTGTGAGGGTCAGTACTGATGGAGTGCTGCACTGTCAGAGAGTCAGTACTGAGGGAGTGCTGCACTGTGTGAGGGTCAGTACTGAGGAAGTGCTGCAGTGTCAGAGGGTCAGTACTGAGCGAGTGCTGCAGTGTCAGAGGGTCAGTATTGAGGGAGTGCTGCACTGTCAGAGGGTCAGTACTGAGGGAGTGTTGCACTGTCAGAGGGTCAGTACTGAGGGAGCGCCGCATTGTCAGCGTTTCAGTACTGAGGGAGTGCTGCACCGCCAGAGGGTGAGTTCTGTGTGAGCACTGCACTGTGGGACGGTCGGAACCAACGGAGCACTGCACTGTCGGTCGGTGAGGACTGAGTGAGTTCTACACTGTCAGTACTGAAGGTCACTGCAGTATTGGTGGGTCAGTACTGAGGGAGCACTGCACTGTCAGAGGGTCAGTACTGAGGGAGTGCTGCACTGTGGGAGAGTCAGTACTGAGGAAGTGCTGCACTGTCAGAGGGTCAGTACTGAGGGAGTGCTGCACTGTTAGAGGGTCAGTACTGAGGGAGTGCTACACTGTCGGAGGGTCAGTACTGAGTGAGTGCTGCACTATTTGAGGGTCAGTACTGAGGCAGTGCTGCACTGTCGGAGGGTCAGTGCTGAGAGACTGCTGCACTGTCATGAGGTCAGTACTGAGGGAGTGCTGCACTGTCGGATGGTCAGTACTGAGGGAGTGCTACACCGTCGGAGGGTCAGTACTGAGGGGGTGCTGCACTGTTGGAGGGTCAGTACTGAGGGAGTGCTGCACTGTCGGAGGGTCAGTACTGAGGGAGGGCTACAATGTCAAAGGGTCAGTAATGAGTCAGTGTTGCACTATGGGAGGGTCAGTGCTGAGGGAGTGCTGCACTGTCGGAGGGTCAAGACTGAAGGAGTGCTGCACTGTCAGAGGGTCAGTACTGAGGGAGTGCTGCACTGTCAAAGTGTCAGTACTGAGGGAGAGCTGCACTGTCAGAGTGTCAGTACTGAGGGAGTGCTGCACTGTCAGAGCGTCAGTACTCAGGGAGCGCTGCACAGTGGGAGGGTCAGTACGGATGGAGTGCTGCACTGTCGGAGGGTCACTACTGACTGAATGCTGCACTTCTGAAGGGTCAGTACTGAGAGAGCGCTGCATTCTCAGAGGGTCAGTACTGAAGGAGGCTGCAATGTCAGATGGTCAGTACTGAGGGAGTGCTGCACTGTCAGAGGGTCAGTACTGAGGGAGTGCTGCACTGTCGGAGGGTCAAGACTGAAGGAGTGCTGCACTGTCAGAGTGTCAGTACTGAGGGAGTGCTGCACTGTCGGAGGGTCAGTACTGAGTAAGTGCTGCACTGTCAAAGTGTCAGTACTGAGGGAGAGCTGCACTGTCAGAGTGTCAGTACTGAGGGAGTGCTGCACTGTCAGAGCGTCAGTACTCAGGGAGTGCTGCACAGTGGGAGGGTCAGTACTGAGGGAGTGCTGCATTCTCAGAGGGTCAGTACTGAAGGAGTGCTGCAGTGTCAGATGGTCATGACTGTGGGAGTACTGAACTGTTGGATGTTCAGTACTGAGGGAGTGCTGCATTGTCGGAGGGTCAGTACTGAGGGAGTGCTGCACTGTCAGAGGGTCAGTACTGAGGGAGTGCTGCACTGTTGGAGGGTCAGTACTGAGGGGGTGCTGCACTGTTGGAGGGTCAGTACTGAGGGAGTGCTGCACTGTCGGAGGGTCAGTACTGAGGGAGGGCTACAATGTCAAAATGTCAGTACTGAGGGAGAGCTGCACTGTCAGAGTGTCAGTACTGAGGGAGTGCTGCACTGTCAGAGCGTCAGTACTCAGGGAGCGCTGCACAGTGGGAGGGTCAGTACGGATGGAGTGCTGCACTGTCGGAGGGTCACTACTGACTGAATGCTGCACTTCTGAAGGGTCAGTACTGAGAGAGCGCTGCATTCTCAGAGGGTCAGTACTGAAGGAGTGCTGCAGTGTCAGATGGTCAGTACTGAGGAAGTGCTGCAGTGTCAGAGGGTCATGACTGTGGGAGTACTGAACTGTTGGATGTTCAGTACTGAGGGAGTGCTGTATTGTCGGAGGGTCAGTACTGAATGAGTGCTGTACTATGGGAGGGTCAGTACTGAGGGAGTGCTGCACTGTTGGAGGTTCAGTACTGAGGGAGTGCTGCACTGTCGGAGGTTCAGTACTGAGGGGGTGCTGCACTGTCGGAGTGTCAGTACTGAGGGAGTGCTGCACTGTCAGACGGTCAGTACCGAGGGAGTGCTGCACTGTCAGAGGGTCAGTACTGAGGGAGTGCTGCACTGTCAGAGGGTCAGTACTGAGGGAGTGCTGCACTGTCAGAGGGTCAGCACTAAGGGAGCACTGCACTGTCGGGGGGTATTTACTGTGGGGGTGCTAGATTGTCGGAGGTTCTGTGCAGAGGCACTGCCTAGCTATCGGAGAGTCAGTGCTGAGGGAGTGCCATGCTGTTGGAGGGTCAGTACTGAGGGAGTCCTGCACTGTCGTAGGGTCAGTACTGAGGGAATCCTGCACTCTCAGAGGGTCTGTACTGACGGAGTGCCGCACTGTCGGAGGATGAATGCTGAGTGAGTGCTGAACTGTTGGATGTTCACTGCTGAGGGAGAGCTGCACTGTCAGCGGGTCAGTACTGAGGGAGTGCTGCACTGTCAGAGGGTTAGTAAGTGTGGGAGTGCTGCACTATGGGAGGGACAGTACAGAGGGTGTGCTGCACTGTCGGAGGGTCAGTACAGAGGGAGTGCGGCCCTGTCGAAGGGTTAGTACTGAGGGAATGCTGCACTGTCGGAGGGTCAGTACTGAGGGAGTGCTGCACTGTCGGAGGGTCAGTACTGAGGGAGTGCTGCACTGTCAGAGGGTCAGTACTGAGGGAGTGCTGCACTGGCAGAGGGTCAGTACTGAGGGAGTGCTGCACTGTCAGAGGGTCAGTACTGAGGGAGCGCTGCACTGTCGGAGGGTCAGTACTGATGGAGGGCTGCACTGTCGGAGGGTCAGTACAGACGGAGTGCTGCATTGTCGTAGGGTCAGTACTGGGGGAGTGCTGCACTGTCGGAGGGTCAGTACTGAGGGAGTGCTGCACTGTCAGAGGGTCAGTACTGAGGGAGTGCTGCACTGTTGGAGGGTCAGTACTGAGGGAGTGCCGCACTGTTGGAGGGTCAGTACTGAGGGAGTGCCGCACTGTTGGAGGGTCAGTACTAAGGGAGTGCTGCACTGTTGGAGGGTCAGTACTGAGGGAGTGCCGCACTGTTGGAGGGTCAGTACTGAGGGAGTGCTGCACTGTGGGAGAGTCAGTACTGAGGAAGTGCTGCACTGTGTGAGGGTCAGTACTGATGGAGTGCTGCACTGTCAGAGAGTCAGTACTGAGGGAGTGCTGCACTGTGTGAGGGTCAGTACTGAGGAAGTGCTGCAGTGTCAGAGGGTCAGTACTGAGCGAGTGCTGCAGTGTCAGAGGGTCAGTATTGAGGGAGTGCTGCACTGTCAGAGGGTCAGTACTGAGGGAGTGTTGCACTGTCAGAGGGTCAGTACTGAGGGAGTGCCGCATTGTCAGCGTTTCAGTACTGAGGGAGTGCTGCACCGCCAGAGGGTGAGTTCTGTGTGAGCACTGCACTGTGGGACGGTCGGAACCAACGGAGCACTGCACTGTCGGTCGGTGAGGACTGAGTGAGTTCTACACTGTCAGTACTGAAGGTCACTGCAGTATTGGTGGGTCAGTACTGAGGGAGCACTGCACTGTCAGAGGGTCAGTACTGAGGGAGTGCTGCACTGTGGGAGAGTCAGTACGGAGGAAGTGCTGCACTGTCAGAGGGTCAGTACTGAGGGAGTGCTGCACTGTTAGAGGGTCAGTACTGAGGGAGTGCTACACTGTCGGAGGGTCAGTACTGAGTGAGTGCTGCACTATTTGAGGGTCAGTACTGAGGCAGTGCTGCACTGTCGGAGGGTCAGTGCTGAGAGACTGCTGCACTGTCACGAGGTCAGTACTGAGGGAGTGCTGCACTGTCGGATGGTCAGTACTGAGGGAGTGCTACACCGTCGGAGGGTCAGTACTGAGGGGGTGCTGCACTGTTGGAGGGTCAGTACTGAGGGAGTGCTGCACTGTCGGAGGGTCAGTACTGAGGGAGGGCTACAATGTCAAAGGGTCAGTAATGAGTCAGTTTTGCACTATGGGAGGGTCAGTGCTGAGGGAGTGCTGCACTGTCGGAGGGTCAAGACTGAAGGAGTGCTGCACTGTCAGAGGGTCAGTACTGAGGGAGTGCTGCACTGTCAAAGTGTCAGTACTGAGGGAGAGCTGCACTGTCAGAGTGTCAGTACTGAGGGAGTGCTGCACTGTCAGAGCGTCAGTACTCAGGGAGCGCTGCACAGTGGGAGGGTCAGTACGGATGGAGTGCTGCACTGTCGGAGGGTCACTACTGACTGAATGCTGCACTTCTGAAGGGTCAGTACTGAGGGAGTGCTGCATTCTCAGAGGGTCAGTACTGAAGGAGGCTGCAATGTCAGATGGTCAGTACTGAGGGAGTGCTGCACTGTCAGAGGGTCAGTACTGAGGGAGTGCTGCACTGTCGGAGGGTCAAGACTGAAGGAGTGCTGCACTGTCAGAGTGTCAGTACTGAGGGAGTGCTGCACTGTCGGAGGGTCAGTACTGAGTAAGTGCTGCACTGTCAAAGTGTCAGTACTGAGGGAGAGCTGCACTGTCAGAGTGTCAGTACTGAGGGAGTGCTGCACTGTCAGAGCGTCAGTACTCAGGGAGTGCTGCACAGTGGGAGGGTCAGTACTGAGGGAGTGCTGCATTCTCAGAGGGTCAGTACTGAGGGAGTGCTGCAGTGTCAGATGGTCATGACTGTGGGAGTACTGAACTGTTGGATGTTCAGTACTGAGGGAGTGCTGCATTGTCGGAGGGTCAGTACTGAGGGAGTGCTGCACTGTCAGAGGGTCAGTACTGAGGGAGTGCTGCACTGTCGGAGGGTCAGTACTGAGGGGGTGCTGCACTGTTGGAGGGTCAGTACTGAGGGAGTGCTGCACTGTCGGAGGGTCAGTACTGAGGGAGGGCTACAATGTCAAAGTGTCAGTACTGAGGGAGAGCTGCACTGTCAGAGTGTCAGTACTGAGGGAGTGCTGCACTGTCAGAGCGTCAGTACTCAGGGAGCGCTGCACAGTGGGAGGGTCAGTACGGATGGAGTGCTGCACTGTCGGAGGGTCACTACTGACTGAATGCTGCACTTCTGAAGGGTCAGTACTGAGAGAGCGCTGCATTCTCAGAGGGTCAGTACTGAAGGAGTGCTGCAGTGTCAGATGGTCAGTACTGAGGAAGTGCTGCAGTGTCAGAGGGTCATGACTGTGGGAGTACTGAACTGTTGGATGTTCAGTACTGAGGGAGTGCTGCATTGTCGGAGGGTCACTACTGAATGAGTGCTGTACTATGGGAGGGTCAGTACTGAGGGAGTGCTGCACTGTTGGAGGTTCAGTACTGAGGGAGTGCTGCACTGTCGGAGGTTCAGTACTGAGGGAGTGCTGCACTGTCAGAGGGTCAGCACTAAGGGAGCACTGCACTGTCGGGGGGTATTTACTGTGGGGGTGCTAGATTGTCGGAGGTTCTGTGCAGAGGCACTGCCTAGCTATCGGAGAGTCAGTGCTGAGGGAGTGCCATGCTGTTGGAGGGTCAGTACTGAGGGAGTCCTGCACTGTCGTAGGGTCAGTACTGAGGGAATCCTGCACTCTCAGAGGGTCTGTACTGACGGAGTGCCGCACTGTCGGAGGATGAATGCTGAGTGAGTGCTGAACTGTTGGATGTTCACTGCTGAGGGAGAGCTGCACTGTCAGCGGGTCAGTACTGAGGGAGTGCTGCACTGTCAGAGGGTTAGTACTGAGGGAGTGCTGCACTGTCAGAGGGTCAGTACTGAGGGAGTGCTGCACTGTCGGAGTGTCAGTACTGAGGGAGAGCCGCACTGTCAGAGGGTCAGTACTGAGGGAGTGCTGCACTGTCGGAGGGTCAGTACTGAGGGAGTGCTGCACTGTTGGAGGGTCAGTACTGAGGGAGTGCTGCACTGTCGGAGGGTCAGTACAGAGGGAGTGCTGCACTGTCGGAGGGTCAGTACTGAGGGAGTGCTGCACTGTCAGAGGGTCAGCACTGAGGGAGTGCAGCATTGTCAAAGTGTCAGTACTGATGGAGTGCTGCACTGTCGGAGGGTCAGTACTGAGGAAGGGCTGCACTGTCGAAGGGTCAGTACAGAGGGAGTGTTGCACTGTCGGAGGGTCAGTACTGAGGGAGTGCTGCACTGTCCGAGGGTCAGTACTGATGGAGTATTGCACTGTCGGAGGGTCTGTACTGATGGAGCGCCGCATTGTCAGGGTTTCAGTACTGAGGGAGAGCTGTACTGTCAGCAGGTCAGTACTGAGGGAGAGCTGCAGTGTCAGAGGGTCAAGACTGAGGGAGTGCTGAACTGTTGGATGTTCAGTACTGAGGGAGTGCTACACTGTCAAAGTGTCAGTACTGATGGAGTGCTGCACTGTGGGAGGGTCAGTACTGATGGTGTGCTGCACTGTTGGAAGGTCATTACTGAGGAAATGCTGCACTGTCAGAGTGTCAGTAGTGAGGGAGTGCTGCACTGTCAGAGGGTCAGTACTGAGGGAGCGCCGCACTGTCAGGGTTTCAGTACTGAGGGAGTGCTGCACTGTCGGGGGGTCAGTACTGAGGGAGTGCTGCAGTGTCAGAGGGTCAAGACTGAGGGAGTGCTGAACTGTTGGATGTTCAGTACTGAGGGAGTGCTGCACTGTCGGAGGGTCTGTACTGATGGAGCGCCGCATTGTCAGTGTTTCAGTACTGAGGGAGAGCTGCACTGTCAGCGGGTCAGTACTGAGGGAGTGCTGCAGTGTCAGAGGGTCAAGACTGAGGAAGTGCTGAACTGTTGGATGTTCAGTACTGAGGGAGTGCTGCACTGTCGGAGGGTCAGTACTGAATGAGTGCTGTACTATGGGAGGGTCAGTACTGAGGGAGTGCTGCACTGTCAGAGGGTCGGAACTGAGGGAGTGCTGCACTGTCAGAGGGTCAGTACTGAGGGAGTGCTGCACTGTCAGTGTGTCAGTACTGAGGGAGAGCTGCACTGTCAGAGCGTCAGTACTGAGGGAGCGCTGCACAGTGGGAGGGTCAGTACTGATGGAGTGCTGCACTGTCGGAGGGTCAGTACTGAGGAAGTGCTGCAGTGTCAGAGGGTCAGTACTGAGGAAGTGCTGCAGTGTCAGAGGGTCAGTACTGAGGGAGTGCTGCACTGTCGGAGGTTCAGTACTGAGGGAGTGCTGCAGTGTCGGAGGTTCAGTACTGAGGGAGTGCTGCAGGTTCGGAGGGTCAGTACTGAGGGAGTGCTGCACTGTCGGAGGTTCAGTACTGAGGGAGTGCTGCAGTGTCGGAGGTTCAGTACTGAGGGAGTGCTGCACTGTCGGAGAGTCAAGACTGAAGGAGTGCTGCACTGTCGGAGGGTCGGAACTGAGGGAGTGCTGCACTGTCAGAGTGTCAGTACTGAGGGAGAGCTGCACTGTCAGAGCGTCAGTACTGATGGAGTGCTGCACAGTGGGAGGGTCAGTTCTGATGGAGTGCTGCACTATCGGAGGGTCACTACTGACTGAATGCTGCACTTCTGAAGGGTCAGTACTGAGAGAGCGCTGCACTCTCGGAGGGTCAGTACTGAGGGAGTGCTGCACTGTCAGAGGGTCAGTACTGAAGGAGTGCTGCACTGTCAGAGGGTCAGTACTGAGGAAGTGCTGCAGTGTCAGAGGGTCATGACTGTGAGAGTGCTACACTGTCAGTGGTTCAGTACTGAGGGAATACTGCAGTGTCAGAGGGTCAACACTGAGGGAGTGCTGAACTGTTGGATGTTCAGTACTGAGGGAGTGCTGCACTGTCGGAGGGTCATTAGTGATGGACTGCTGCACTGTCACGAGGTCAGTACTGAGGGAGTGCTGCAGTGTCAGAGGATCAGTACTGAATGAGTGCTGTACTATGGGAGGGTCAGTACTGAGGGAGTGCTGTACTGTCGGAGGGTCAGTACTGAGGGAGAGCTGCACTGTCAGACGGTCAGTACTGAGGGAGTGCTGCACTGTCAGAGGGTCAGTACTGAGGGAGTGCTGCACTGTCAGAGTGTCAGTATTGAGTGAGTGCTGCACTTTCAGAGTGTCAGTGCTGAGGGAGTGCTGCACTGTCAGACGGTCAGTACTGAGGGAGTGCTGCACTGTCGGAGGGTCAGTACTGAGGGAGCGCCGCCCTGTCAGGGTTTCAGTACTGAGGGAGTGCTGCATTGTCAAAGTGTCAGCACTAAGGGAGCACTGCACTGTCGGAGGATGAATGCTGAGGGAGTGCTGCACTGTTGGAGGGTCAGTACTGAGGGAGTGCTGCACTGTTGGAGGGTCAGCACTGAGGGAGTGCCGCACTGTCAGAGGGTCAGTACTGAGGGAGTGCTGCACTATCGGAGGGTCAGTACTGAAGGAGGGCTACAATGTCAAAGGGTCAGTACTGAGGGAGTGCTGCACTGTCAGAGGGTCAGTACTGAGGGAGTGCTGCACTGTCGGAGGGTCAAGACTGAAGGAGTGCTGCACTGTCAGAGTGTCAGTACTGAGGGAGTGCTGCACTGTCGGAGGGTCAGTACTGAGTAAGTGCTGCACTGTCAAAGTGTCAGTACTGAGGGAGAGCTGCACTGTCACAGTGTCAGTACTGAGGGAGTGCTGCACTGTCAGAGCGTCAGTACTCAGGGAGCGCTGCACAGTGGGAGGGTCAGTACTGAGGGAGTGCTGCATTCTCAGAGGGTCAGTACTGAAGGAGTGCTGCAGTGTCAGATGGTCATGACTGTGGGAGTACTGAACTGTTGGATGTTCAGTACTGAGGGAGTGCTGCATTGTCGGAGGGTCAGTACTGAGGGAGTGCTGCACTGTCAGAGGGTCAGTACTGAGGGAGTGCTGCACTGTTGGAGGGTCAGTACTGAGGGAGTGCTGCACTGTCAGAGGGTCAGTACTGAGGGAGTGCTGCACTGTCAGAGGGTCAGTACTGAGGGAGTGCTGCACTGATGGAGGGTCAGCACTAAGGGAGCACTGCACTGTCGGAGGATGAATGCTGAGGGAGTGCTGCACTGTTGGAGGGTCAGTACTGAGGGAGTGCGGCACTGTTGGAGGGTCAGTACTGAGGGAGTGCTGCGCTGTCAGAGGGTCAGTACTGAGGGAGTGCTGCACTGTTGGAGGGTCAGTACTGAGGGAGTGCCGCACTGTTGGAGGGTCAGTACTGAGGGAGTGCCGCACTGTTGGAGGGTCAGTACTAAGGGAGTGCTGCACTGTTGGAGGGTCAGTACTGAGGGAGTGCCGCACTGTTGGATGTTCAGTACTGAGGGAGTGCCGCACTGTCACAAGGTCAATACTGAGGGAGTGCTGCACTTTTGTTGAAGGTTCAGTTCTCAGTGAGTGCTGCACTATCGGAGGGTCAGTACTGAGGGAGGGCTACAATGTCAAAGGGTCAGTACTGAGGTAGTGCTGCACTATGTGACGATCAGTACTGAGGGAGTGCTGCACTGTCGGAGGGTCAGGACTGAGGGAGTGTTTCACTGTCGGAGCGTCAGTACTGAGGGAGTGCTGCGCTGTCACGCGGTCAGTACTGAGGGAGTGCTGCACTATGGGAGGCTCAGTACTGAGGGAGTGTTGCACTATCGGAGGGTCAGTACTGGGGGAGTGCTGCACTATGCGAGGTTCAGTACTGACGGAGTGTTGCACTATCGGAGGGTCAGTACTGAGGGAGTGCCGCACTGTCGGAGGGTCAGTACTGAGGCGGTGTTTCACTGTCAGAGGGTCAGTACTGAGGGAGTGCTGCACTGTCACGAGGTCAGTACTGAGGGAGTGCTGCACGGTCGGAGGGTCAGTACTGAGGGTGTGCTGCACTGTCGGAAGGTCAGTACTGAGGGAGTGCTGCACTGTGTGAGGGTCAGTACTGAGGGACTGCTGCACTGTCAGAGGGTCAGTACTGAGGGAGTGCTGCACTGTGGGAGAGTCAGTACTGAGGAAGTGCTGCACTGTGTGAGGGTCAGTACTGATGGAGTGCTGCACTGTCAGAGAGTCAGTACTGAGGGAGTGCTGCACTGTGTGAGGGTCAGTACTGAGGAAGTGCTGCAGTGTCAGAGGGTCAGTACTGAGCGAGTGCTGCAGTGTCAGAGGGTCAGTATTGAGGGAGTGCTGCACTGTCAGAGGGTCAGTACTGAGGGAGTGTTGCACTGTCAGAGGGTCAGTACTGAGGGAGCGCCGCATTGTCAGCGTTTCAGTACTGAGGGAGTGCTGCACCGCCAGAGGGTGAGTTCTGTGTGAGCACTGCACTGTGGGACGGTCGGAACCAACGGAGCACTGCACTGTCGGTCGGTGAGGACTGAGTGAGTTCTACACTGTCAGTACTGAAGGTCACTGCAGTATTGGTGGGTCAGTACTGAGGGAGCACTGCACTGTCAGAGGGTCAGTACTGAGGGAGTGCTGCACTGTGGGAGAGTCAGTACTGAGGAAGTGCTGCACTGTCAGAGGGTCAGTACTGAGGGAGTGCTGCACTGTTAGAGGGTCAGTACTGAGGGAGTGCTACACTGTCGGAGGGTCAGTACTAGTGAGTGCTGCACTATTTGAGGGTCAGTACTGAGGCAGTGCTGCACTGTCGGAGGGTCAGTGCTGAGAGACTGCTGCACTGTCAGAGGGTCAGTACTGAGGAAGTGCTGCAGTGTCAGAGGGTCATGACTGTGAGAGTGCTACACTGTCAGTGGTTCAGTACTGAGGGAATACTGCAGTGTCAGAGGGTCAAGACTGAGGGAGTGCTGAACTGTTGGATGTTCAGTACTGAGGGAGTGCTGCACTGTCGGAGGGTCATTAGTGATGGACTGCTGCACTGTCACGAGGTCAGTACTGAGGGAGTGCTGCAGTGTCAGAGGATCAGTACTGAGGGAGTGCTGTACTATGGGAGGGTCAGTACTGAGGGAGTGCTGTACTGTCGGAGGGTCAGTACTGAGGGAGTGCTGCACTGTCGGAGGTTCAGTACTGAGGGAGTGCTGCAGTGTCGGAGGGTCAGTACTGAGGGAGTGCTGCACTGTCAGAGTGTCAGTATTGAGTGAGTGCTGCACTTTCAGAGTGTCAGTACTGAGGGAGAGCTGCACTGTCAGACGGTCAGTACTGAGGGAGTGCTGCACTGTCAGAGGGTCAGTACTGAGGGAGTGCTGCACTGTCAGAGTGTCAGTATTGAGTGAGTGCTGCACTTTCAGAGTGTCAGTGCTGAGGGAGTGCTGCACTGTCAGACGGTCAGTACTGAGGGAGTGCTGCACTGTCGGAGGGTCAGTACTGAGGGAGCGCCGCCCTGTCAGGGTTTCAGTACTGAGGGAGTGCTGCATTGTCAAAGTGTCAGCACTAAGGGAGCACTGCACTGTCGGAGGATGAATGCTGAGGGAGTGCTGCACTGTTGGAGGGTCAGTACTGAGGGAGTGCTGCACTGTTGGAGGGTCAGCACTGAGGGAGTGCCGCACTGTCAGAGGGTCAGTACTGAGGGAGTGCTGCACTATCGGAGGGTCAGTACTGAAGGAGGGCTACAATGTCAAAGGGTCAGTACTGAGGGAGTGCTGCACTGTCAGAGGGTCAGTACTGAGGGAGTGCTGCACTGTCGGAGGGTCAAGACTGAAGGAGTGCTGCACTGTCAGAGTGTCAGTACTGAGGGAGTGCTGCACTGTCGGAGGGTCAGTACTGAGTAAGTGCTGCACTGTCAAAGTGTCAGTACTGAGGGAGAGCTGCACTGTCACAGTGTCAGTACTGAGGGAGTGCTGCACTGTCAGAGCGTCAGTACTCAGGGAGCGCTGCACAGTGGGAGGGTCAGTACTGAGGGAGTGCTGCATTCTCAGAGGGTCAGTACTGAAGGAGTGCTGCAGTGTCAGATGGTCATGACTGTGGGAGTACTGAACTGTTGGATGTTCAGTACTGAGGGAGTGCTGCATTGTCGGAGGGTCAGTACTGAGGGAGTGCTGCACTGTCAGAGGGTCAGTACTGAGGGAGTGCTGCACTGTTGGAGGGTCAGTACTGAGGGAGTGCTGCACTGTCAGAGGGTCAGTACTGAGGGAGTGCTGCACTGTCAGAGGGTCAGTACTGAGGGAGTGCTGCACTGATGGAGGGTCAGCACTAAGGGAGCACTGCACTGTCGGAGGATGAATGCTGAGGGAGTGCTGCACTGTTGGAGGGTCAGTACTGAGGGAGTGCGGCACTGTTGGAGGGTCAGTACTGAGGGAGTGCTGCACTGTCAGAGGGTCAGTACTGAGGGAGTGCTGCACTGTTGGAGGGTCAGTACTGAGGGAGTGCCGCACTGTTGGAGGGTCAGTACTGAGGGAGTGCCGCACTGTTGGAGGGTCAGTACTAAGGGAGTGCTGCACTGTTGGAGGGTCAGTACTGAGGGAGTGCCGCACTGTTGGATGTTCAGTACTGAGGGAGTGCCGCACTGTCACAAGGTCAATACTGAGGGAGTGCTGCACTTTTGTTGAAGGTTCAGTTCTCAGTGAGTGCTGCACTATCGGAGGGTCAGTACTGAGGGAGGGCTACAATGTCAAAGGGTCAGTACTGAGGTAGTGCTGCACTATGTGACGATCAGTACTGAGGGAGTGCTGCACTGTCGGAGGGTCAGGACTGAGGGAGTGTTTCACTGTCGGAGCGTCAGTACTGAGGGAGTGCTGCGCTGTCACGCGGTCAGTACTGAGGGAGTGCTGCACTATGGGAGGCTCAGTACTGAGGGAGTGTTGCACTATCGGAGGGTCAGTACTGGGGGAGTGCTGCACTATGCGAGGTTCAGTACTGACGGAGTGTTGCACTATCGGAGGGTCAGTACTGAGGGAGTGCCGCACTGTCGGAGGGTCAGTACTGAGGCGGTGTTTCACTGTCAGAGGGTCAGTACTGAGGGAGTGCTGCACTGTCACGAGGTCAGTACTGAGGGAGTGCTGCACGGTCGGAGGGTCAGTACTGAGGGTGTGCTGCACTGTCGGAAGGTCAGTACTGAGGGAGTGCTGCACTGTGTGAGGGTCAGTACTGAGGGACTGCTGCACTGTCAGAGGGTCAGTACTGAGGGAGTGCTGCACTGTGGGAGAGTCAGTACTGAGGAAGTGCTGCACTGTGTGAGGGTCAGTACTGATGGAGTGCTGCACTGTCAGAGAGTCAGTACTGAGGGAGTGCTGCACTGTGTGAGGGTCAGTACTGAGGAAGTGCTGCAGTGTCAGAGGGTCAGTACTGAGCGAGTGCTGCAGTGTCAGAGGGTCAGTATTGAGGGAGTGCTGCACTGTCAGAGGGTCAGTACTGAGGGAGTGTTGCACTGTCAGAGGGTCAGTACTGAGGGAGCGCCGCATTGTCAGCGTTTCAGTACTGAGGGAGTGCTGCACCGCCAGAGGGTGAGTTCTGTGTGAGCACTGCACTGTGGGACGGTCGGAACCAACGGAGCACTGCACTGTCGGTCGGTGAGGACTGAGTGAGTTCTACACTGTCAGTACTGAAGGTCACTGCAGTATTGGTGGGTCAGTACTGAGGGAGCACTGCACTGTCAGAGGGTCAGTACTGAGGGAGTGCTGCACTGTGGGAGAGTCAGTACTGAGGAAGTGCTGCACTGTCAGAGGGTCAGTACTGAGGGAGTGCTGCACTGTTAGAGGGTCAGTACTGAGGGAGTGCTACACTGTCGGAGGGTCAGTACTGAGTGAGTGCTGCACTATTTGAGGGTCAGTACTGAGGCAGTGCTGCACTGTCGGAGGGTCAGTGCTGAGAGACTGCTGCACTGTCATGAGGTCAGTACTGAGGGAGTGCTGCACTGTCGGATGGTCAGTACTGAGGGAGTGCTACACCGTCGGAGGGTCAGTACTGAGGGGGTGCTGCACTGTTGGAGGGTCAGTACTGAGGGAGTGCTGCACTGTCGGAGGGTCAGTACTGAGGGAGGGCTACAATGTCAAAGGGTCAGTAATGAGTCAGTGTTGCACTATGGGAGGGTCAGTGCTGAGGGAGTGCTGCACTGTCGGAGGGTCAAGACTGAAGGAGTGCTGCACTGTCAGAGGGTCAGTACTGAGGGAGTGCTGCACTGTCAAAGTGTCAGTACTGAGGGAGAGCTGCACTGTCAGAGTGTCAGTACTGAGGGAGTGCTGCACTGTCAGAGCGTCAGTACTCAGGGAGCGCTGCACAGTGGGAGGGTCAGTACGGATGGAGTGCTGCACTGTCGGAGGGTCACTACTGACTGAATGCTGCACTTCTGAAGGGTCAGTACTGAGAGAGCGCTGCATTCTCAGAGGGTCAGTACTGAAGGAGGCTGCAATGTCAGATGGTCAGTACTGAGGGAGTGCTGCACTGTCAGAGGGTCAGTACTGAGGGAGTGCTGCACTGTCGGAGGGTCAAGACTGAAGGAGTGCTGCACTGTCAGAGTGTCAGTACTGAGGGAGTGCTGCACTGTCGGAGGGTCAGTACTGAGTAAGTGCTGCACTGTCAAAGTGTCAGTACTGAGGGAGAGCTGCACTGTCAGAGTGTCAGTACTGAGGGAGTGCTGCACTGTCAGAGCGTCAGTACTCAGGGAGTGCTGCACAGTGGGAGGGTCAGTACTGAGGGAGTGCTGCATTCTCAGAGGGTCAGTACTGAAGGAGTGCTGCAGTGTCAGATGGTCATGACTGTGGGAGTACTGAACTGTTGGATGTTCAGTACTGAGGGAGTGCTGCATTGTCGGAGGGTCAGTACTGAGGGAGTGCTGCACTGTCAGAGGGTCAGTACTGAGGGAGTGCTGCACTGTTGGAGGGTCAGTACTGAGGGGGTGCTGCACTGTTGGAGGGTCAGTACTGAGGGAGTGCTGCACTGTCGGAGGGTCAGTACTGAGGGAGGGCTACAATGTCAAAATGTCAGTACTGAGGGAGAGCTGCACTGTCAGAGTGTCAGTACTGAGGGAGTGCTGCACTGTCAGAGCGTCAGTACTCAGGGAGCGCTGCACAGTGGGAGGGTCAGTACGGATGGAGTGCTGCACTGTCGGAGGGTCACTACTGACTGAATGCTGCACTTCTGAAGGGTCAGTACTGAGAGAGCGCTGCATTCTCAGAGGGTCAGTACTGAAGGAGTGCTGCAGTGTCAGATGGTCAGTACTGAGGAAGTGCTGCAGTGTCAGAGGGTCATGACTGTGGGAGTACTGAACTGTTGGATGTTCAGTACTGAGGGAGTGCTGTATTGTCGGAGGGTCAGTACTGAATGAGTGCTGTACTATGGGAGGGTCAGTACTGAGGGAGTGCTGCACTGTTGGAGGTTCAGTACTGAGGGAGTGCTGCACTGTCGGAGGTTCAGTACTGAGGGGGTGCTGCACTGTCGGAGTGTCAGTACTGAGGGAGTGCTGCACTGTCAGACGGTCAGTACCGAGGGAGTGCTGCACTGTCAGAGGGTCAGTACTGAGGGAGTGCTGCACTGTCAGAGGGTCAGTACTGAGGGAGTGCTGCACTGTCAGAGGGTCAGCACTAAGGGAGCACTGCACTGTCGGGGGGTATTTACTGTGGGGGTGCTAGATTGTCGGAGGTTCTGTGCAGAGGCACTGCCTAGCTATCGGAGAGTCAGTGCTGAGGGAGTGCCATGCTGTTGGAGGGTCAGTACTGAGGGAGTCCTGCACTGTCGTAGGGTCAGTACTGAGGGAATCCTGCACTCTCAGAGGGTCTGTACTGACGGAGTGCCGCACTGTCGGAGGATGAATGCTGAGTGAGTGCTGAACTGTTGGATGTTCACTGCTGAGGGAGAGCTGCACTGTCAGCGGGTCAGTACTGAGGGAGTGCTGCACTGTCAGAGGGTTAGTAAGTGTGGGAGTGCTGCACTATGGGAGGGACAGTACAGAGGGTGTGCTGCACTGTCGGAGGGTCAGTACAGAGGGAGTGCGGCCCTGTCGAAGGGTTAGTACTGAGGGAATGCTGCACTGTCGGAGGGTCAGTACTGAGGGAGTGCTGCACTGTCGGAGGGTCAGTACTGAGGGAGTGCTGCACTGTCAGAGGGTCAGTACTGAGGGAGTGCTGCACTGGCAGAGGGTCAGTACTGAGGGAGTGCTGCACTGTCAGAGGGTCAGTACTGAGGGAGCGCTGCACTGTCGGAGGGTCAGTACTGATGGAGGGCTGCACTGTCGGAGGGTCAGTACAGACGGAGTGCTGCATTGTCGTAGGGTCAGTACTGGGGGAGTGCTGCACTGTCGGAGGGTCAGTACTGAGGGAGTGCTGCACTGTCAGAGGGTCAGTACTGAGGGAGTGCTGCACTGTTGGAGGGTCAGTACTGAGGGAGTGCCGCACTGTTGGAGGGTCAGTACTGAGGGAGTGCCGCACTGTTGGAGGGTCAGTACTAAGGGAGTGCTGCACTGTTGGAGGGTCAGTACTGAGGGAGTGCCGCACTGTTGGAGGGTCAGTACTGAGGGAGTGCCGCACTGTCACAAGGTCAATACTGAGGGAGTGCTGCACTTTTGTTGAAGGTTCAGTTCTCAGTGAGTGCTGCACTATCGGAGGGTCAGTACTGAGGGAGGGCTACAATGTCAAAGGGTCAGTACTGAGGTAGTGCTGCACTATGTGACGATCAGTACTGAGGGAGTGCTGCACTGTCGGAGGGTCAGTACTGAGGGAGTGTTTCACTGTCGGAGCGTCAGTACTGAGGGAGTGCTGCGCTGTCACGCGGTCAGTACTGAGGGAGTGCTGCACTGTCGGATGGTCAGTACTGAGGGAGTGCTACACCGTCGGAGGGTCAGTACTGAGGGGGTGCTGCACTGTTGGAGGGTCAGTACTGAGGGAGTGCTGCACTGTCGGAGGGTCAGTACTGAGGGAGGGCTACAATGTCAAAGGGTCAGTAATGAGTCAGTGTTGCACTATGGGAGGGTCAGTGCTGAGGGAGTGCTGCACTGTCGGAGGGTCAAGACTGAAGGAGTGCTGCACTGTCAGAGGGTCAGTACTGAGGGAGTGCTGCACTGTCAAAGTGTCAGTACTGAGGGAGAGCTGCACTGTCAGAGTGTCAGTACTGAGGGAGTGCTGCACTGTCAGAGCGTCAGTACTCAGGGAGCGCTGCACAGTGGGAGGGTCAGTACGGATGGAGTGCTGCACTGTCGGAGGGTCACTACTGACTGAATGCTGCACTTCTGAAGGGTCAGTACTGAGGGAGTGCTGCATTCTCAGAGGGTCAGTACTGAAGGAGGCTGCAATGTCAGATGGTCAGTACTGAGGGAGTGCTGCACTGTCAGAGGGTCAGTACTGAGGGAATGCTGCACTGTCGGAGGGTCAAGACTGAAGGAGTGCTGCACTGTCAGAGTGTCAGTACTGAGGGAGTGCTGCACTGTCGGAGGGTCAGTACTGAGTAAGTGCTGCACTGTCAAAGTGTCAGTACTGAGGGAGAGCTGCACTGTCAGAGTGTCAGTACTGAGGGAGTGCTGCACTGTCAGAGCGTCAGTACTCAGGGAGTGCTGCACAGTGGGAGGGTCAGTACTGAGGGAGTGCTGCATTCTCAGAGGGTCAGTACTGAGGGAGTGCTGCAGTGTCAGATGGTCATGACTGTGGGAGTACTGAACTGTTGGATGTTCAGTACTGAGGGAGTGCTGCATTGTCGGAGGGTCAGTACTGAGGGAGTGCTGCACTGTCAGAGGGTCAGTACTGAGGGAGTGCTGCACTGTTGGAGGGTCAGTACTGAGGGGGTGCTGCACTGTTGGAGGGTCAGTACTGAGGGAGTGCTGCACTGTCGGAGGGTCAGTACTGAGGGAGGGCTACAATGTCAAAGTGTCAGTACTGAGGGAGAGCTGCACTGTCAGAGTGTCAGTACTGAGGGAGTGCTGCACTGTCAGAGCGTCAGTACTCAGGGAGCGCTGCACAGTGGGAGGGTCAGTACGGATGGAGTGCTGCACTGTCGGAGGGTCACTACTGACTGAATGCTGCACTTCTGAAGGGTCAGTACTGAGAGAGCGCTGCATTCTCAGAGGGTCAGTACTGAAGGAGTGCTGCAGTGTCAGATGGTCAGTACTGAGGAAGTGCTGCAGTGTCAGAGGGTCATGACTGTGGGAGTACTGAACTGTTGGATGTTCAGTACTGAGGGAGTGCTGCATTGTCGGAGGGTCACTACTGAATGAGTGCTGTACTATGGGAGGGTCAGTACTGAGGGAGTGCTGCACTGTTGGAGGTTCAGTACTGAGGGAGTGCTGCACTGTCGGAGGTTCAGTACTGAGGGAGTGCTGCACTGTCAGAGGGTCAGCACTAAGGGAGCACTGCACTGTCGGGGGGTATTTACTGTGGGGGTGCTAGATTGTCGGAGGTTCTGTGCAGAGGCACTGCCTAGCTATCGGAGAGTCAGTGCTGAGGGAGTGCCATGCTGTTGGAGGGTCAGTACTGAGGGAGTCCTGCACTGTCGTAGGGTCAGTACTGAGGGAATCCTGCACTCTCAGAGGGTCTGTACTGACGGAGTGCCGCACTGTCGGAGGATGAATGCTGAGTGAGTGCTGAACTGTTGGATGTTCACTGCTGAGGGAGAGCTGCACTGTCAGCGGGTCAGTACTGAGGGAGTCCTGCACTGTCAGAGGGTTAGTACTGAGGGAGTGCTGCACTGTCAGAGGGTCAGTACTGAGGGAGTGCCGCACTGTCGGAGTGTCAGTACTGAGGGAGAGCCGCACTGTCAGAGGGTCAGTACTGAGGGAGTGCTGCACTGTCGGAGGGTCAGTACTGAGGGAGTGCTGCACTGTTGGAGGGTCAGTACTGAGGGAGTGCTGCACTGTCGGAGGGTCAGTACAGAGGGAGTGCTGCACTGTCGGAGGGTCAGTACTGAGGGAGTGCTGCACTGTCAGAGGGTCAGCACTGAGGGAGTGCAGCATTGTCAAAGTGTCAGTACTGATGGAGTGCTGCACTGTCGGAGGGTCAGTACTGAGGAAGGGCTGCACTGTCGAAGGGTCAGTACAGAGGGAGTGTTGCACTGTCGGAGGGTCAGTACTGAGGGAGTGCTGCACTGTCCGAGGGTCAGTACTGATGGAGTATTGCACTGTCGGAGGGTCTGTACTGATGGAGCGCCGCATTGTCAGGGTTTCAGTACTGAGGGAGAGCTGTACTGTCAGCAGGTCAGTACTGAGGGAGAGCTGCAGTGTCAGAGGGTCAAGACTGAGGGAGTGCTGAACTGTTGGATGTTCAGTACTGAGGGAGTGCTACACTGTCAAAGTGTCAGTACTGATGGAGTGCTGCACTGTGGGAGGGTCAGTACTGATGGTGTGCTGCACTGTTGGAAGGTCATTACTGAGGAAATGCTGCACTGTCAGAGTGTCAGTAGTGAGGGAGTGCTGCACTGTCAGAGGGTCAGTACTGAGGGAGCGCCGCACTGTCAGGGTTTCAGTACTGAGGGAGTGCTGCACTGTCGGGGGGTCAGTACTGAGGGAGTGCTGCAGTGTCAGAGGGTCAAGACTGAGGGAGTGCTGAACTGTTGGATGTTCAGTACTGAGGGAGTGCTGCACTGTCGGAGGGTCTGTACTGATGGAGCGCCGCATTGTCAGTGTTTCAGTACTGAGGGAGAGCTGCACTGTCAGCGGGTCAGTACTGAGGGAGTGCTGCAGTGTCAGAGGGTCAAGACTGAGGAAGTGCTGAACTGTTGGATGTTCAGTACTGAGGGAGTGCTGCACTGTCGGAGGGTCAGTACTGAATGAGTGCTGTACTATGGGAGGGTCAGTACTGAGGGAGTGCTGCACTGTCAGAGGGTCGGAACTGAGGGAGTGCTGCACTGTCAGAGGGTCAGTACTGAGGGAGTGCTGCACTGTCAGTGTGTCAGTACTGAGGGAGAGCTGCACTGTCAGAGCGTCAGTACTGAGGGAGCGCTGCACAGTGGGAGGGTCAGTACTGATGGAGTGCTGCACTGTCGGAGGGTCAGTACTGAGGAAGTGCTGCAGTGTCAGAGGGTCAGTACTGAGGAAGTGCTGCAGTGTCAGAGGGTCAGTACTGAGGGAGTGCTGCACTGTCGGAGGTTCAGTACTGAGGGAGTGCTGCAGTGTCGGAGGTTCAGTACTGAGGGAGTGCTGCAGGTTCGGAGGGTCAGTACTGAGGGAGTGCTGCACTGTCGGAGGTTCAGTACTGAGGGAGTGCTGCAGTGTCGGAGGTTCAGTACTGAGGGAGTGCTGCACTGTCGGAGAGTCAAGACTGAAGGAGTGCTGCACTGTCGGAGGGTCGGAACTGAGGGAGTGCTGCACTGTCAGAGTGTCAGTACTGAGGGAGAGCTGCACTGTCAGAGCGTCAGTACTGATGGAGTGCTGCACAGTGGGAGGGTCAGTTCTGATGGAGTGCTGCACTATCGGAGGGTCACTACTGACTGAATGCTGCACTTCTGAAGGGTCAGTACTGAGAGAGCGCTGCACTCTCGGAGGGTCAGTACTGAGGGAGTGCTGCACTGTCAGAGGGTCAGTACTGAAGGAGTGCTGCACTGTCAGAGGGTCAGTACTGAGGAAGTGCTGCAGTGTCAGAGGGTCATGACTGTGAGAGTGCTACACTGTCAGTGGTTCAGTACTGAGGGAATACTGCAGTGTCAGAGGGTCAACACTGAGGGAGTGCTGAACTGTTGGATGTTCAGTACTGAGGGAGTGCTGCACTGTCGGAGGGTCAGTACTGAGGGAGTGCTGCACTGTCGGAGGGTCAGTACTGAGGGAGTGCTGCACTGTCGGAGGGTCATTAGTGATGGACTGCTGCACTGTCACGAGGTCAGTACTGAGGGAGTGCTGCAGTGTCAGAGGATCAGTACTGAGGGAGAGCTGCACTGTCGGAGGTTCAGTACTGAGGGAGTGCTGCAGTGTCGGAGGGTCAGTACTGAGGGAGTGCTGCAGTGTCGGAGGGTCAGTACTGAGGGAGTGCTGCACTGTCAGAGTGTCAGTATTGAGTGAGTGCTGCACTTTCAGAGTGTCAGTACTGAGGGAGAGCTGCACTGTCAGACGGTCAGTACTGAGGGAGTGCTGCACTGTCAGAGGGTCAGTACTGAGGGAGTGCTGCACTGTCAGAGTGTCAGTATTGAGTGAGTGCTGCACTTTCAGAGTGTCAGTGCTGAGGGAGTGCTGCACTGTCAGACGGTCAGTACTGAGGGAGTGCTGCACTGTCGGAGGGTCAGTACTGAGGGAGCGCCGCCCTGTCAGGGTTTCAGTACTGAGGGAGTGCTGCATTGTCAAAGTGTCAGCACTAAGGGAGCACTGCACTGTCGGAGGATGAATGCTGAGGGAGTGCTGCACTGTTGGAGGGTCAGTACTGAGGGAGTGCTGCACTGTTGGAGGGTCAGCACTGAGGGAGTGCCGCACTGTCAGAGGGTCAGTACTGAGGGAGTGCTGCACTATCGGAGGGTCAGTACTGAAGGAGGGCTACAATGTCAAAGGGTCAGTACTGAGGGAGTGCTGCACTGTCAGAGGGTCAGTACTGAGGGAGTGCTGCACTGTCGGAGGGTCAAGACTGAAGGAGTGCTGCACTGTCAGAGTGTCAGTACTGAGGGAGTGCTGCACTGTCGGAGGGTCAGTACTGAGTAAGTGCTGCACTGTCAAAGTGTCAGTACTGAGGGAGAGCTGCACTGTCACAGTGTCAGTACTGAGGGAGTGCTGCACTGTCAGAGCGTCAGTACTCAGGGAGCGCTGCACAGTGGGAGGGTCAGTACTGAGGGAGTGCTGCATTCTCAGAGGGTCAGTACTGAAGGAGTGCTGCAGTGTCAGATGGTCATGACTGTGGGAGTACTGAACTGTTGGATGTTCAGTACTGAGGGAGTGCTGCATTGTCGGAGGGTCAGTACTGAGGGAGTGCTGCACTGTCAGAGGGTCAGTACTGAGGGAGTGCTGCACTGTTGGAGGGTCAGTACTGAAGGAGTGCTGCAGTGTCAGATGGTCATGACTGTGGGAGTACTGAACTGTTGGATGTTCAGTACTGAGGGAGTGCTGCACTGATGGAGGGTCAGCACTAAGGGAGCACTGCACTGTCGGAGGATGAATGCTGAGGGAGTGCTGCACTGTTGGAGGGTCAGTACTGAGGGAGTGCGGCACTGTTGGAGGGTCAGTACTGAGGGAGTGCTGCACTGTCAGAGGGTCAGTACTGAGGGAGTGCTGCACTGTTGGAGGGTCAGTACTGAGGGAGTGCCGCACTGTTGGAGGGTCAGTACTGAGGGAGTGCCGCACTGTTGGAGGGTCAGTACTAAGGGAGTGCTGCACTGTTGGAGGGTCAGTACTGAGGGAGTGCCGCACTGTTGGATGTTCAGTACTGAGGGAGTGCCGCACTGTCACAAGGTCAATACTGAGGGAGTGCTGCACTTTTGTTGAAGGTTCAGTTCTCAGTGAGTGCTGCACTATCGGAGGGTCAGTACTGAGGGAGGGCTACAATGTCAAAGGGTCAGTACTGAGGTAGTGCTGCACTATGTGACGATCAGTACTGAGGGAGTGCTGCACTGTCGGAGGGTCAGGACTGAGGGAGTGTTTCACTGTCGGAGCGTCAGTACTGAGGGAGTGCTGCGCTGTCACGCGGTCAGTACTGAGGGAGTGCTGCACTATGGGAGGTTCAGTACTGAGGGAGTGTTGCACTATCGGAGGGTCAGTACTGGGGGAGTGCTGCACTATGCGAGGTTCAGTACTGACGGAGTGTTGCACTATCGGAGGGTCAGTACTGAGGGAGTGCCGCACTGTCGGAGGGTCAGTACTGAGGCGGTGTTTCACTGTCAGAGGGTCAGTACTGAGGGAGTGCTGCACTGTCACGAGGTCAGTACTGAGGGAGTGCTGCACGGTCGGAGGGTCAGTACTGAGGGTGTGCTGCACTGTCGGAAGGTCAGTACTGAGGGAGTGCTGCACTGTGTGAGGGTCAGTACTGAGGGACTGCTGCACTGTCAGAGGGTCAGTACTGAGGGAGTGCTGCACTGTGGGAGAGTCAGTACTGAGGAAGTGCTGCACTGTGTGAGGGTCAGTACTGATGGAGTGCTGCACTGTCAGAGAGTCAGTACTGAGGGAGTGCTGCACTGTGTGAGGGTCAGTACTGAGGAAGTGCTGCAGTGTCAGAGGGTCAGTACTGAGCGAGTGCTGCAGTGTCAGAGGGTCAGTATTGAGGGAGTGCTGCACTGTCAGAGGGTCAGTACTGAGGGAGTGTTGCACTGTCAGAGGGTCAGTACTGAGGGAGCGCCGCATTGTCAGCGTTTCAGTACTGAGGGAGTGCTGCACCGCCAGAGGGTGAGTTCTGTGTGAGCACTGCACTGTGGGACGGTCGGAACCAACGGAGCACTGCACTGTCGGTCGGTGAGGACTGAGTGAGTTCTACACTGTCAGTACTGAAGGTCACTGCAGTATTGGTGGGTCAGTACTGAGGGAGCACTGCACTGTCAGAGGGTCAGTACTGAGGGAGTGCTGCACTGTGGGAGAGTCAGTACTGAGGAAGTGCTGCACTGTCAGAGGGTCAGTACTGAGGGAGTGCTGCACTGTTAGAGGGTCAGTACTGAGGGAGTGCTACACTGTCGGAGGGTCAGTACTGAGTGAGTGCTGCACTATTTGAGGGTCAGTACTGAGGCAGTGCTGCACTGTCGGAGGGTCAGTGCTGAGAGACTGCTGCACTGTCATGAGGTCAGTACTGAGGGAGTGCTGCACTGTCGGATGGTCAGTACTGAGGGAGTGCTACACCGTCGGAGGGTCAGTACTGAGGGGGTGCTGCACTGTTGGAGGGTCAGTACTGAGGGAGTGCTGCACTGTCGGAGGGTCAGTACTGAGGGAGGGCTACAATGTCAAAGGGTCAGTAATGAGTCAGTGTTGCACTATGGGAGGGTCAGTGCTGAGGGAGTGCTGCACTGTCGGAGGGTCAAGACTGAAGGAGTGCTGCACTGTCAGAGGGTCAGTACTGAGGGAGTGCTGCACTGTCAAAGTGTCAGTACTGAGGGAGAGCTGCACTGTCAGAGTGTCAGTACTGAGGGAGTGCTGCACTGTCAGAGCGTCAGTACTCAGGGAGCGCTGCACAGTGGGAGGGTCAGTACGGATGGAGTGCTGCACTGTCGGAGGGTCACTACTGACTGAATGCTGCACTTCTGAAGGGTCAGTACTGAGAGAGCGCTGCATTCTCAGAGGGTCAGTACTGAAGGAGGCTGCAATGTCAGATGGTCAGTACTGAGGGAGTGCTGCACTGTCAGAGGGTCAGTACTGAGGGAGTGCTGCACTGTCGGAGGGTCAAGACTGAAGGAGTGCTGCACTGTCAGAGTGTCAGTACTGAGGGAGTGCTGCACTGTCGGAGGGTCAGTACTGAGTAAGTGCTGCACTGTCAAAGTGTCAGTACTGAGGGAGAGCTGCACTGTCAGAGTGTCAGTACTGAGGGAGTGCTGCACTGTCAGAGCGTCAGTACTCAGGGAGTGCTGCACAGTGGGAGGGTCAGTACTGAGGGAGTGCTGCATTCTCAGAGGGTCAGTACTGAAGGAGTGCTGCAGTGTCAGATGGTCATGACTGTGGGAGTACTGAACTGTTGGATGTTCAGTACTGAGGGAGTGCTGCATTGTCGGAGGGTCAGTACTGAGGGAGTGCTGCACTGTCAGAGGGTCAGTACTGAGGGAGTGCTGCACTGTTGGAGGGTCAGTACTGAGGGGGTGCTGCACTGTTGGAGGGTCAGTACTGAGGGAGTGCTGCACTGTCGGAGGGTCAGTACTGAGGGAGGGCTACAATGTCAAAATGTCAGTACTGAGGGAGAGCTGCACTGTCAGAGTGTCAGTACTGAGGGAGTGCTGCACTGTCAGAGCGTCAGTACTCAGGGAGCGCTGCACAGTGGGAGGGTCAGTACGGATGGAGTGCTGCACTGTCGGAGGGTCACTACTGACTGAATGCTGCACTTCTGAAGGGTCAGTACTGAGAGAGCGTTGCATTCTCAGAGGGTCAGTACTGAAGGAGTGCTGTAGTGTCAGATGGTCAGTACTGAGGAAGTGCTGCAGTGTCAGAGGGTCATGACTGTGGGAGTACTGAACTGTTGGATGTTCAGTACTGAGGGAGTGCTGTATTGTCGGAGGGTCAGTACTGAATGAGTGCTGTACTATGGGAGGGTCAGTACTGAGGGAGTGCTGCACTGTTGGAGGTTCAGTACTGAGGGAGTGCTGCACTGTCGGAGGTTCAGTACTGAGGGGGTGCTGCACTGTCAGAGTGTCAGTACTGAGGGAGTGCTGCACTGTCAGAGGGTCAGTACTGAGGGAGTGCTGCACTGTCAGAGGGTCAGCACTAAGGGAGCACTGCACTGTCGGGGGGTATTTACTGTGGGGGTGCTAGATTGTCGGAGGTTCTGTGCAGAGGCACTGCCTAGCTATCGGAGAGTCAGTGCTGAGGGAGTGCCATGCTGTTGGAGGGTCAGTACTGAGGGAGTCCTGCACTGTCGTAGGGTCAGTACTGAGGGAATCCTGCACTCTCAGAGGGTCTGTACTGACGGAGTGCCGCACTGTCGGAGGATGAATGCTGAGTGAGTGCTGAACTGTTGGATGTTCACTGCTGAGGGAGAGCTGCACTGTCAGCGGGTCAGTACTGAGGGAGTGCTGCACTGTCAGAGGGTTAGTACTGAGGGAGTGCTGCACTATGGGAGGGACAGTACAGAGGGTGTGCTGCACTGTCGGAGGGTCAGTACAGAGGGAGTGCGGCCCTGTCGAAGGGTTAGTACTGAGGGAATGCTGCACTGTCGGAGGGTCAGTACTGAGGGAGTGCTGCACTGTCGGAGGGTCAGTACTGAGGGAGTGCTGCACTGTCAGAGGGTCAGTACTGAGGGAGCGCTGCACTGTCGGAGGGTCAGTACTGATGGAGGGCTGCACTGTCGGAGGGTCAGTACAGACGGAGTGCTGCATTGTCGTAGGGTCAGTACTGGGGGAGTGCTTCACTGTCGGAGGGTCAGTACTGAGGGAGTGCTGCACTGTCAGAGGGTCAGTACTAAGGGAGTGCTGCACTGTCGGAGAGTCAAGACTGAGGGAGTCCTGCACTCTCAGAGGGCTGTACTGACGGAGTGCCGCATTGTCGGAGGATGAAGGCTGAGGGAGTGCTGCATTGTCTGAGGGTCAAAACTAAGTGACCTCTGCACTGTAAGAGGGTCAATACTGAGAGAGCGCTGCACTGTCAAAGTGTCAGTACTGAGGGAGTGCTGCACAGTCAGACGATCAGTACTGAGGGAGTGCTGCACTGTCGGAGAGTCAGTACTGAGGGAGTGCTGCATGGTCAGAGGGTCAGTACTGAGGGAGTGCTGCACTGTCGGAGGATCAGTACTGAGGGAGTGCTGCACTGTCAGGGTTTCAGTACTGAGGGAGTGCTGCACTGTCAGAGGGTCAGTACTGAGGGAGTGCTGCATGGTCAGAAGGTCAGTACTGAGGGAGTGCTGCACTATGGGAGGGTCTGTATGGGGAGTGCTGCACTGTCGGAGGTTCAGTACTGAGGGAGTGCTGCACTGTCGGAGGGTCAGTACAGAGGGAGTGCTGCCCTGTCGAAGGGTTAGTACTGAGGGAATGCTGCACTGTCGGAGGGTCAGTACTGATGGAGGGCTGCACTGTCGGAGGGTCAGTACAGACGGAGTGCTGCATTGTCGTAGGGTCAGTACTGGGGGAGTGCTGCACTGTCGGAGGGTCAGTACTAAGGGAGTGCTGCATTGTCTGAGGGTCAAAACTGAGTGACCTCTGCACTGTAAGAGGGTCTATACTGAGAGAGCGCTGCACTGTCAAAGTGTCAGTACTGAGGGAGTGCTGCACAGTCAGCGGGTCAGTAATGAGGGAATGCTGCACTGTCAGAGGGTCAATACTGAGGGAGTGCTGCACTGTCAAAGTATCAGTACTGATGGAGCGCTGCACTGTGGGAGGGTCAGTACTGAGGGAGTGCTGCACTGTCAGAGGATCAGTACTGAGGGAGTGCTGCACTGTCGGAGGGTCAGCACTGAGGGAGAGTTGCACTGTCAGAAGGTCAGTACTGAGGGAGTGCTGCACTGTCGGAGGGTCAGTAATGAGGGAGAGTTGCACTGTCGGAGGGTCAGTACTGAGGGAGAGCCACACTGTCGGAGTGTCAGTACTGAGGGAGAGCTGCAGTGTCAGAGGGTCAAGACTGAGGAAGTGCTGCAGAGTCAGAGGGTCAGTACTGAGGGAGTGCTGCACTGTCAGTGGGTCAAGACTGAGGGAGTGCTGAACTGTTGGATGTTCAGTACTGAGGGAGTGCTGTACTGTCGGAGGGTCAGTACTGAGGGAGTGCTGCACTGTCGGAGGTTCAGTACTGAGGGAGTGCTGCAGTGTCGGAGGGTCAGTACTGAGGGAGTGCTGCACTGTCAGAGTGTCAGTATTGAGTGAGTGCTGCACTTTCAGAGTGTCAGTACTGAGGGAGAGCTGCACTGTCAGACGGTCAGTACTGAGGGAGTGCTGCACTGTCAGAGGGTCAGTACTGAGGGAGTGCTGCACTGTCAGAGTGTCAGTATTGAGTGAGTGCTGCACTTTCAGAGTGTCAGTGCTGAGGGAGTGCTGCACTGTCAGACGGTCAGTACTGAGGGAGTGCTGCACTGTCGGAGGGTCAGTACTGAGGGAGCGCCGCCCTGTCAGGGTTTCAGTACTGAGGGAGTGCTGCATTGTCAAAGTGTCAGCACTAAGGGAGCACTGCACTGTCGGAGGATGAATGCTGAGGGAGTGCTGCACTGTTGGAGGGTCAGTACTGAGGGAGTGCTGCACTGTCAGAGGGTCAGTACTGAGGGAGTGCTGCACTGTCGGAGGGTCAAGACTGAAGGAGTGCTGCACTGTCAGAGTGTCAGTACTGAGGCAGTGCTGCACTGTCGGAGGGTCAGTACTGAGTAAGTGCTGCACTGTCAAAGTGTCAGTACTGAGGGAGAGCTGCACTGTCACAGTGTCAGTACTGAGGGAGTGCTGCACTGTCAGAGCGTCAGTACTCAGGGAGCGCTGCACAGTGGGAGGGTCAGTACTGAGGGAGTGCTGCATTCTCAGAGGGTCAGTACTGAAGGAGTGCTGCAGTGTCAGATGGTCATGACTGTGGGAGTACTGAACTGTTGGATGTTCAGTACTGAGGGAGTGCTGCATTGTCGGAGGGTCAGTACTGAGGGAGTGCTGCACTGTCAGAGGGTCAGTACTGAGGGAGTGCTGCACTGTTGGAGGGTCAGTACTGAGGGAGTGCTGCACTGTCAGAGGGTCAGTACTGAGGGAGTGCTGCACTGTCAGAGGGTCAGTACTGAGGGAGTGCTGCACTGATGGAGGGTCAGCACTAAGGGAGCACTGCACTGTCGGAGGATGAATGCTGAGGGAGTGCTGCACTGTTGGAGGGTCAGTACTGAGGGAGTGCTGCACTGTCAGAGGGTCAGTACTGGGGGAGTGCTGCACTATGCGAGGTTCAGTACTGACGGAGTGTTGCACTATCGGAGGGTCAGTACTGAGGGAGTGCCGCACTGTCGGAGGGTCAGTACTGAGGCGGTGTTTCACTGTCAGAGGGTCAGTACTGAGGGAGTGCTGCACTGTCACGAGGTCAGTACTGAGGGAGTGCTGCACGGTCGGAGGGTCAGTACTGAGGGTGTGCTGCACTGTCGGAAGGTCAGTACTGAGGGAGTGCTGCACTGTGTGAGGGTCAGTACTGAGGGACTGCTGCACTGTCAGAGGGTCAGTACTGAGGGAGTGCTGCACTGTGGGAGAGTCAGTACTGAGGAAGTGCTGCACTGTGTGAGGGTCAGTACTGATGGAGTGCTGCACTGTCAGAGAGTCAGTACTGAGGGAGTGCTGCACTGTGTGAGGGTCAGTACTGAGGAAGTGCTGCAGTGTCAGAGGGTCAGTACTGAGCGAGTGCTGCAGTGTCAGAGGGTCAGTATTGAGGGAGTGCTGCACTGTCAGAGGGTCAGTACTGAGGGAGTGTTGCACTGTCAGAGGGTCAGTACTGAGGGAGCGCCGCATTGTCAGCGTTTCAGTACTGAGGGAGTGCTGCACCGCCAGAGGGTGAGTTCTGTGTGAGCACTGCACTGTGGGACGGTCGGAACCAACGGAGCACTGCACTGTCGGTCGGTGAGGACTGAGTGAGTTCTACACTGTCAGTACTGAAGGTCACTGCAGTATTGGTGGGTCAGTACTGAGGGAGCACTGCACTGTCAGAGGGTCAGTACTGAGGGAGTGCTGCACTGTGGGAGAGTCAGTACTGAGGAAGTGCTGCACTGTCAGAGGGTCAGTACTGAGGGAGTGCTGCACTGTTAGAGGGTCAGTACTGAGGGAGTGCTACACTGTCGGAGGGTCAGTACTGAGTGAGTGCTGCACTATTTGAGGGTCAGTACTGAGGCAGTGCTGCACTGTCGGAGGGTCAGTGCTGAGAGACTGCTGCACTGTCATGAGGTCAGTACTGAGGGAGTGCTGCACTGTCGGATGGTCAGTACTGAGGGAGTGCTACACCGTCGGAGGGTCAGTACTGAGGGGGTGCTGCACTGTTGGAGGGTCAGTACTGAGGGAGTGCTGCACTGTCGGAGGGTCAGTACTGAGGGAGGGCTACAATGTCAAAGGGTCAGTAATGAGTCAGTGTTGCACTATGGGAGGGTCAGTGCTGAGGGAGTGCTGCACTGTCGGAGGGTCAAGACTGAAGGAGTGCTGCACTGTCAGAGGGTCAGTACTGAGGGAGTGCTGCACTGTCAAAGTGTCAGTACTGAGGGAGAGCTGCACTGTCAGAGTGTCAGTACTGAGGGAGTGCTGCACTGTCAGAGCGTCAGTACTCAGGGAGCGCTGCACAGTGGGAGGGTCAGTACGGATGGAGTGCTGCACTGTCGGAGGGTCACTACTGACTGAATGCTGCACTTCTGAAGGGTCAGTACTGAGAGAGCGCTGCATTCTCAGAGGGTCAGTACTGAAGGAGGCTGCAATGTCAGATGGTCAGTACTGAGGGAGTGCTGCACTGTCAGAGGGTCAGTACTGAGGGAGTGCTGCACTGTCGGAGGGTCAAGACTGAAGGAGTGCTGCACTGTCAGAGTGTCAGTACTGAGGGAGTGCTGCACTGTCGGAGGGTCAGTACTGAGTAAGTGCTGCACTGTCAAAGTGTCAGTACTGAGGGAGAGCTGCACTGTCAGAGTGTCAGTACTGAGGGAGTGCTGCACTGTCAGAGCGTCAGTACTCAGGGAGTGCTGCACAGTGGGAGGGTCAGTACTGAGGGAGTGCTGCATTCTCAGAGGGTCAGTACTGAAGGAGTGCTGCAGTGTCAGATGGTCATGACTGTGGGAGTACTGAACTGTTGGATGTTCAGTACTGAGGGAGTGCTGCATTGTCGGAGGGTCAGTACTGAGGGAGTGCTGCACTGTCAGAGGGTCAGTACTGAGGGAGTGCTGCACTGTTGGAGGGTCAGTACTGAGGGGGTGCTGCACTGTTGGAGGGTCAGTACTGAGGGAGTGCTGCACTGTCGGAGGGTCAGTACTGAGGGAGGGCTACAATGTCAAAATGTCAGTACTGAGGGAGAGCTGCACTGTCAGAGTGTCAGTACTGAGGGAGTGCTGCACTGTCAGAGCGTCAGTACTCAGGGAGCGCTGCACAGTGGGAGGGTCAGTACGGATGGAGTGCTGCACTGTCGGAGGGTCACTACTGACTGAATGCTGCACTTCTGAAGGGTCAGTACTGAGAGAGCGCTGCATTCTCAGAGGGTCAGTACTGAAGGAGTGCTGCAGTGTCAGATGGTCAGTACTGAGGAAGTGCTGCAGTGTCAGAGGGTCATGACTGTGGGAGTACTGAACTGTTGGATGTTCAGTACTGAGGGAGTGCTGTATTGTCGGAGGGTCAGTACTGAATGAGTGCTGTACTATGGGAGGGTCAGTACTGAGGGAGTGCTGCACTGTTGGAGGTTCAGTACTGAGGGAGTGCTGCACTGTCGGAGGTTCAGTACTGAGGGGGTGCTGCACTGTCGGAGTGTCAGTACTGAGGGAGTGCTGCACTGTCAGACGGTCAGTACCGAGGGAGTGCTGCACTGTCAGAGGGTCAGTACTGAGGGAGTGCTGCACTGTCAGAGGGTCAGTACTGAGGGAGTGCTGCACTGTCAGAGGGTCAGCACTAAGGGAGCACTGCACTGTCGGGGGGTATTTACTGTGGGGGTGCTAGATTGTCGGAGGTTCTGTGCAGAGGCACTGCCTAGCTATCGGAGAGTCAGTGCTGAGGGAGTGCCATGCTGTTGGAGGGTCAGTACTGAGGGAGTCCTGCACTGTCGTAGGGTCAGTACTGAGGGAATCCTGCACTCTCAGAGGGTCTGTACTGACGGAGTGCCGCACTGTCGGAGGATGAATGCTGAGTGAGTGCTGAACTGTTGGATGTTCACTGCTGAGGGAGAGCTGCACTGTCAGCGGGTCAGTACTGAGGGAGTGCTGCACTGTCAGAGGGTTAGTAAGTGTGGGAGTGCTGCACTATGGGAGGGACAGTACAGAGGGTGTGCTGCACTGTCGGAGGGTCAGTACAGAGGGAGTGCGGCCCTGTCGAAGGGTTAGTACTGAGGGAATGCTGCACTGTCGGAGGGTCAGTACTGAGGGAGTGCTACACTGTCGGAGGGTCAGTACTGAGTGAGTGCTGCACTATTTGAGGGTCAGTACTGAGGCAGTGCTGCACTGTCGGAGGGTCAGTGCTGAGAGACTGCTGCACTGTCATGAGGTCAGTACTGAGGGAGTGCTGCACTGTCGGATGGTCAGTACTGAGGGAGTGCTACACCGTCGGAGGGTCAGTACTGAGGGGGTGCTGCACTGTTGGAGGGTCAGTACTGAGGGAGTGCTGCACTGTCGGAGGGTCAGTACTGAGGGAGGGCTACAATGTCAAAGGGTCAGTAATGAGTCAGTGTTGCACTATGGGAGGGTCAGTGCTGAGGGAGTGCTGCACTGTCGGAGGGTCAAGACTGAAGGAGTGCTGCACTGTCAGAGGGTCAGTACTGAGGGAGTGCTGCACTGTCAAAGTGTCAGTACTGAGGGAGAGCTGCACTGTCAGAGTGTCAGTACTGAGGGAGTGCTGCACTGTCAGAGCGTCAGTACTCAGGGAGCGCTGCACAGTGGGAGGGTCAGTACGGATGGAGTGCTGCACTGTCGGAGGGTCACTACTGACTGAATGCTGCACTTCTGAAGGGTCAGTACTGAGAGAGCGCTGCATTCTCAGAGGGTCAGTACTGAAGGAGGCTGCAATGTCAGATGGTCAGTACTGAGGGAGTGCTGCACTGTCAGAGGGTCAGTACTGAGGGAGTGCTGCACTGTCGGAGGGTCAAGACTGAAGGAGTGCTGCACTGTCAGAGTGTCAGTACTGAGGGAGTGCTGCACTGTCGGAGGGTCAGTACTGAGTAAGTGCTGCACTGTCAAAGTGTCAGTACTGAGGGAGAGCTGCACTGTCAGAGTGTCAGTACTGAGGGAGTGCTGCACTGTCAGAGCGTCAGTACTCAGGGAGTGCTGCACAGTGGGAGGGTCAGTACTGAGGGAGTGCTGCATTCTCAGAGGGTCAGTACTGAAGGAGTGCTGCAGTGTCAGATGGTCATGACTGTGGGAGTACTGAACTGTTGGATGTTCAGTACTGAGGGAGTGCTGCATTGTCGGAGGGTCAGTACTGAGGGAGTGCTGCACTGTCAGAGGGTCAGTACTGAGGGAGTGCTGCACTGTTGGAGGGTCAGTACTGAGGGGGTGCTGCACTGTTGGAGGGTCAGTACTGAGGGAGTGCTGCACTGTCGGAGGGTCAGTACTGAGGGAGGGCTACAATGTCAAAATGTCAGTACTGAGGGAGAGCTGCACTGTCAGAGTGTCAGTACTGAGGGAGTGCTGCACTGTCAGAGCGTCAGTACTCAGGGAGCGCTGCACAGTGGGAGGGTCAGTACGGATGGAGTGCTGCACTGTCGGAGGGTCACTACTGACTGAATGCTGCACTTCTGAAGGGTCAGTACTGAGAGAGCGTTGCATTCTCAGAGGGTCAGTACTGAAGGAGTGCTGTAGTGTCAGATGGTCAGTACTGAGGAAGTGCTGCAGTGTCAGAGGGTCATGACTGTGGGAGTACTGAACTGTTGGATGTTCAGTACTGAGGGAGTGCTGTATTGTCGGAGGGTCAGTACTGAATGAGTGCTGTACTATGGGAGGGTCAGTACTGAGGGAGTGCTGCACTGTTGGAGGTTCAGTACTGAGGGAGTGCTGCACTGTCGGAGGTTCAGTACTGAGGGGGTGCTGCACTGTCAGAGTGTCAGTACTGAGGGAGTGCTGCACTGTCAGAGGGTCAGTACTGAGGGAGTGCTGCACTGTCAGAGGGTCAGCACTAAGGGAGCACTGCACTGTCGGGGGGTATTTACTGTGGGGGTGCTAGATTGTCGGAGGTTCTGTGCAGAGGCACTGCCTAGCTATCGGAGAGTCAGTGCTGAGGGAGTGCCATGCTGTTGGAGGGTCAGTACTGAGGGAGTCCTGCACTGTCGTAGGGTCAGTACTGAGGGAATCCTGCACTCTCAGAGGGTCTGTACTGACGGAGTGCCGCACTGTCGGAGGATGAATGCTGAGTGAGTGCTGAACTGTTGGATGTTCACTGCTGAGGGAGAGCTGCACTGTCAGCGGGTCAGTACTGAGGGAGTGCTGCACTGTCAGAGGGTTAGTACTGAGGGAGTGCTGCACTATGGGAGGGACAGTACAGAGGGTGTGCTGCACTGTCGGAGGGTCAGTACAGAGGGAGTGCGGCCCTGTCGAAGGGTTAGTACTGAGGGAATGCTGCACTGTCGGAGGGTCAGTACTGAGGGAGTGCTGCACTGTCGGAGGGTCAGTACTGAGGGAGTGCTGCACTGTCAGAGGGTCAGTACTGAGGGAGCGCTGCACTGTCGGAGGGTCAGTACTGATGGAGGGCTGCACTGTCGGAGGGTCAGTACAGACGGAGTGCTGCATTGTCGTAGGGTCAGTACTGGGGGAGTGCTTCACTGTCGGAGGGTCAGTACTGAGGGAGTGCTGCACTGTCAGAGGGTCAGTACTAAGGGAGTGCTGCACTGTCGGAGAGTCAAGACTGAGGGAGTCCTGCACTCTCAGAGGGCTGTACTGACGGAGTGCCGCATTGTCGGAGGATGAAGGCTGAGGGAGTGCTGCATTGTCTGAGGGTCAAAACTAAGTGACCTCTGCACTGTAAGAGGGTCAATACTGAGAGAGCGCTGCACTGTCAAAGTGTCAGTACTGAGGGAGTGCTGCACAGTCAGACGATCAGTACTGAGGGAGTGCTGCACTGTCGGAGAGTCAGTACTGAGGGAGTGCTGCATGGTCAGAGGGTCAGTACTGAGGGAGTGCTGCACTGTGGGAGGATCAGTACTGAGGGAGTGCTGCACTGTCAGGGTTTCAGTACTGAGGGAGTGCTGCACTGTCAGAGGGTCAGTACTGAGGGAGTGCTGCATGGTCAGAAGGTCAGTACTGAGGGAGTGCTGCACTATGGGAGGGTCTGTATGGGGAGTGCTGCACTGTCGGAGGTTCAGTACTGAGGGAGTGCTGCACTGTCGGAGGGTCAGTACAGAGGGAGTGCTGCCCTGTCGAAGGGTTAGTACTGAGGGAATGCTGCACTGTCGGAGGGTCAGTACTGATGGAGGGCTGCACTGTCGGAGGGTCAGTACAGACGGAGTGCTGCATTGTCGTAGGGTCAGTACTGGGGGAGTGCTGCACTGTCGGAGGGTCAGTACTAAGGGAGTGCTGCATTGTCTGAGGGTCAAAACTGAGTGACCTCTGCACTGTAAGAGGGTCTATACTGAGAGAGCGCTGCACTGTCAAAGTGTCAGTACTGAGGGAGTGCTGCACAGTCAGCGGGTCAGTAATGAGGGAATGCTGCACTGTCAGAGGGTCAATACTGAGGGAGTGCTGCACTGTCAAAGTATCAGTACTGATGGAGCGCTGCACTGTGGGAGGGTCAGTACTGAGGGAGTGCTGCACTGTCAGAGGATCAGTACTGAGGGAGTGCTGCACTGTCGGAGGGTCAGCACTGAGGGAGAGTTGCACTGTCAGAAGGTCAGTACTGAGGGAGTGCTGCACTGTCGGAGGGTCAGTAATGAGGGAGAGTTGCACTGTCGGAGGGTCAGTACTGAGGGAGAGCCACACTGTCGGAGTGTCAGTACTGAGGGAGAGCTGCAGTGTCAGAGGGTCAAGACTGAGGAAGTGCTGCAGAGTCAGAGGGTCAGTACTGAGGGAGTGCTGCACTGTCAGTGGGTCAAGACTGAGGGAGTGCTGAACTGTTGGATGTTCAGTACTGAGGGAGTGCTGTACTGTCGGAGGGTCAGTACTGAGGGAGTGCTGCACTGTCGGAGGTTCAGTACTGAGGGAGTGCTGCAGTGTCGGAGGGTCAGTACTGAGGGAGTGCTGCACTGTCAGAGTGTCAGTATTGAGTGAGTGCTGCACTTTCAGAGTGTCAGTACTGAGGGAGAGCTGCACTGTCAGACGGTCAGTACTGAGGGAGTGCTGCACTGTCAGAGGGTCAGTACTGAGGGAGTGCTGCACTGTCAGAGTGTCAGTATTGAGTGAGTGCTGCACTTTCAGAGTGTCAGTGCTGAGGGAGTGCTGCACTGTCAGACGGTCAGTACTGAGGGAGTGCTGCACTGTCGGAGGGTCAGTACTGAGGGAGCGCCGCCCTGTCAGGGTTTCAGTACTGAGGGAGTGCTGCATTGTCAAAGTGTCAGCACTAAGGGAGCACTGCACTGTCGGAGGATGAATGCTGAGGGAGTGCTGCACTGTTGGAGGGTCAGTACTGAGGGAGTGCTGCACTGTCAGAGGGTCAGTACTGAGGGAGTGCTGCACTGTCGGAGGGTCAAGACTGAAGGAGTGCTGCACTGTCAGAGTGTCAGTACTGAGGCAGTGCTGCACTGTCGGAGGGTCAGTACTGAGTAAGTGCTGCACTGTCAAAGTGTCAGTACTGAGGGAGAGCTGCACTGTCACAGTGTCAGTACTGAGGGAGTGCTGCACTGTCAGAGCGTCAGTACTCAGGGAGCGCTGCACAGTGGGAGGGTCAGTACTGAGGGAGTGCTGCATTCTCAGAGGGTCAGTACTGAAGGAGTGCTGCAGTGTCAGATGGTCATGACTGTGGGAGTACTGAACTGTTGGATGTTCAGTACTGAGGGAGTGCTGCATTGTCGGAGGGTCAGTACTGAGGGAGTGCTGCACTGTCAGAGGGTCAGTACTGAGGGAGTGCTGCACTGTTGGAGGGTCAGTACTGAGGGAGTGCTGCACTGTCAGAGGGTCAGTACTGAGGGAGTGCTGCACTGTCAGAGGGTCAGTACTGAGGGAGTGCTGCACTGATGGAGGGTCAGCACTAAGGGAGCACTGCACTGTCGGAGGATGAATGCTGAGGGAGTGCTGCACTGTTGGAGGGTCAGTACTGAGGGAGTGCTGCACTGTCAGAGGGTCAGTACTGGGGGAGTGCTGCACTATGCGAGGTTCAGTACTGACGGAGTGTTGCACTATCGGAGGGTCAGTACTGAGGGAGTGCCGCACTGTCGGAGGGTCAGTACTGAGGCGGTGTTTCACTGTCAGAGGGTCAGTACTGAGGGAGTGCTGCACTGTCACGAGGTCAGTACTGAGGGAGTGCTGCACGGTCGGAGGGTCAGTACTGAGGGTGTGCTGCACTGTCGGAAGGTCAGTACTGAGGGAGTGCTGCACTGTGTGAGGGTCAGTACTGAGGGACTGCTGCACTGTCAGAGGGTCAGTACTGAGGGAGTGCTGCACTGTGGGAGAGTCAGTACTGAGGAAGTGCTGCACTGTGTGAGGGTCAGTACTGATGGAGTGCTGCACTGTCAGAGAGTCAGTACTGAGGGAGTGCTGCACTGTGTGAGGGTCAGTACTGAGGAAGTGCTGCAGTGTCAGAGGGTCAGTACTGAGCGAGTGCTGCAGTGTCAGAGGGTCAGTATTGAGGGAGTGCTGCACTGTCAGAGGGTCAGTACTGAGGGAGTGTTGCACTGTCAGAGGGTCAGTACTGAGGGAGCGCCGCATTGTCAGCGTTTCAGTACTGAGGGAGTGCTGCACCGCCAGAGGGTGAGTTCTGTGTGAGCACTGCACTGTGGGACGGTCGGAACCAACGGAGCACTGCACTGTCGGTCGGTGAGGACTGAGTGAGTTCTACACTGTCAGTACTGAAGGTCACTGCAGTATTGGTGGGTCAGTACTGAGGGAGCACTGCACTGTCAGAGGGTCAGTACTGAGGGAGTGCTGCACTGTGGGAGAGTCAGTACTGAGGAAGTGCTGCACTGTCAGAGGGTCAGTACTGAGGGAGTGCTGCACTGTTAGAGGGTCAGTACTGAGGGAGTGCTACACTGTCGGAGGGTCAGTACTGAGTGAGTGCTGCACTATTTGAGGGTCAGTACTGAGGCAGTGCTGCACTGTCGGAGGGTCAGTGCTGAGAGACTGCTGCACTGTCATGAGGTCAGTACTGAGGGAGTGCTGCACTGTCGGATGGTCAGTACTGAGGGAGTGCTACACCGTCGGAGGGTCAGTACTGAGGGGGTGCTGCACTGTTGGAGGGTCAGTACTGAGGGAGTGCTGCACTGTCGGAGGGTCAGTACTGAGGGAGGGCTACAATGTCAAAGGGTCAGTAATGAGTCAGTGTTGCACTATGGGAGGGTCAGTGCTGAGGGAGTGCTGCACTGTCGGAGGGTCAAGACTGAAGGAGTGCTGCACTGTCAGAGGGTCAGTACTGAGGGAGTGCTGCACTGTCAAAGTGTCAGTACTGAGGGAGAGCTGCACTGTCAGAGTGTCAGTACTGAGGGAGTGCTGCACTGTCAGAGCGTCAGTACTCAGGGAGCGCTGCACAGTGGGAGGGTCAGTACGGATGGAGTGCTGCACTGTCGGAGGGTCACTACTGACTGAATGCTGCACTTCTGAAGGGTCAGTACTGAGAGAGCGCTGCATTCTCAGAGGGTCAGTACTGAAGGAGGCTGCAATGTCAGATGGTCAGTACTGAGGGAGTGCTGCACTGTCAGAGGGTCAGTACTGAGGGAGTGCTGCACTGTCGGAGGGTCAAGACTGAAGGAGTGCTGCACTGTCAGAGTGTCAGTACTGAGGGAGTGCTGCACTGTCGGAGGGTCAGTACTGAGTAAGTGCTGCACTGTCAAAGTGTCAGTACTGAGGGAGAGCTGCACTGTCAGAGTGTCAGTACTGAGGGAGTGCTGCACTGTCAGAGCGTCAGTACTCAGGGAGTGCTGCACAGTGGGAGGGTCAGTACTGAGGGAGTGCTGCATTCTCAGAGGGTCAGTACTGAAGGAGTGCTGCAGTGTCAGATGGTCATGACTGTGGGAGTACTGAACTGTTGGATGTTCAGTACTGAGGGAGTGCTGCATTGTCGGAGGGTCAGTACTGAGGGAGTGCTGCACTGTCAGAGGGTCAGTACTGAGGGAGTGCTGCACTGTTGGAGGGTCAGTACTGAGGGGGTGCTGCACTGTTGGAGGGTCAGTACTGAGGGAGTGCTGCACTGTCGGAGGGTCAGTACTGAGGGAGGGCTACAATGTCAAAATGTCAGTACTGAGGGAGAGCTGCACTGTCAGAGTGTCAGTACTGAGGGAGTGCTGCACTGTCAGAGCGTCAGTACTCAGGGAGCGCTGCACAGTGGGAGGGTCAGTACGGATGGAGTGCTGCACTGTCGGAGGGTCACTACTGACTGAATGCTGCACTTCTGAAGGGTCAGTACTGAGAGAGCGCTGCATTCTCAGAGGGTCAGTACTGAAGGAGTGCTGCAGTGTCAGATGGTCAGTACTGAGGAAGTGCTGCAGTGTCAGAGGGTCATGACTGTGGGAGTACTGAACTGTTGGATGTTCAGTACTGAGGGAGTGCTGTATTGTCGGAGGGTCAGTACTGAATGAGTGCTGTACTATGGGAGGGTCAGTACTGAGGGAGTGCTGCACTGTTGGAGGTTCAGTACTGAGGGAGTGCTGCACTGTCGGAGGTTCAGTACTGAGGGGGTGCTGCACTGTCGGAGTGTCAGTACTGAGGGAGTGCTGCACTGTCAGACGGTCAGTACCGAGGGAGTGCTGCACTGTCAGAGGGTCAGTACTGAGGGAGTGCTGCACTGTCAGAGGGTCAGTACTGAGGGAGTGCTGCACTGTCAGAGGGTCAGCACTAAGGGAGCACTGCACTGTCGGGGGGTATTTACTGTGGGGGTGCTAGATTGTCGGAGGTTCTGTGCAGAGGCACTGCCTAGCTATCGGAGAGTCAGTGCTGAGGGAGTGCCATGCTGTTGGAGGGTCAGTACTGAGGGAGTCCTGCACTGTCGTAGGGTCAGTACTGAGGGAATCCTGCACTCTCAGAGGGTCTGTACTGACGGAGTGCCGCACTGTCGGAGGATGAATGCTGAGTGAGTGCTGAACTGTTGGATGTTCACTGCTGAGGGAGAGCTGCACTGTCAGCGGGTCAGTACTGAGGGAGTGCTGCACTGTCAGAGGGTTAGTAAGTGTGGGAGTGCTGCACTATGGGAGGGACAGTACAGAGGGTGTGCTGCACTGTCGGAGGGTCAGTACAGAGGGAGTGCGGCCCTGTCGAAGGGTTAGTACTGAGGGAATGCTGCACTGTCGGAGGGTCAGTACTGAGGGAGTGCTGCACTGTCGGAGGGTCAGTACTGAGGGAGTGCTGCACTGTCAGAGGGTCAGTACTGAGGGAGTGCTGCACTGGCAGAGGGTCAGTACTGAGGGAGTGCTGCACTGTCAGAGGGTCAGTACTGAGGGAGCGCTGCACTGTCGGAGGGTCAGTACTGATGGAGGGCTGCACTGTCGGAGGGTCAGTACAGACGGAGTGCTGCATTGTCGTAGGGTCAGTACTGGGGGAGTGCTGCACTGTCGGAGGGTCAGTACTGAGGGAGTGCTGCACTGTCAGAGGGTCAGTACTGAGGGAGTGCTGCACTGTTGGAGGGTCAGTACTGAGGGAGTGCCGCACTGTTGGAGGGTCAGTACTGAGGGAGTGCCGCACTGTTGGAGGGTCAGTACTAAGGGAGTGCTGCACTGTTGGAGGGTCAGTACTGAGGGAGTGCCGCACTGTTGGAGGGTCAGTACTGAGGGAGTGCCGCACTGTCACAAGGTCAATACTGAGGGAGTGCTGCACTTTTGTTGAAGGTTCAGTTCTCAGTGAGTGCTGCACTATCGGAGGGTCAGTACTGAGGGAGGGCTACAATGTCAAAGGGTCAGTACTGAGGTAGTGCTGCACTATGTGACGATCAGTACTGAGGGAGTGCTGCACTGTCGGAGGGTCAGTACTGAGGGAGTGTTTCACTGTCGGAGCGTCAGTACTGAGGGAGTGCTGCGCTGTCACGCGGTCAGTACTGAGGGAGTGCTGCACTATGGGAGGCTCAGTACTGAGGGAGTGTTGCACTATCGGAGGGTCAGTACTGGGGGAGTGCTGCACTATGCGAGGTTCAGTACTGACGGAGTGTTGCACTATCGGAGGGTCAGTACTGAGGGAGTGCCGCACTGTCGGAGGGTCAGTACTGAGGCAGTGTTTCACTGTCAGAGGGTCAGTACTGAGGGAGTGCTGCACTGTCACGAGGTCAGTACTGAGGGAGTGCTGCACGGTCGGAGGGTCAGTACTGAGGGTGTGCTGCACTGTCGGAAGGTCAGTACTGAGGGAGTGCTGCACTGTGTGAGGGTCAGTACTGAGGGACTGCTGCACTGTCAGAGGGTCAGTACTGAGGGAGTGCTGCACTGTGGGAGAGTCAGTACTGAGGAAGTGCTGCACTGTGTGAGGGTCAGTACTGATGGAGTGCTGCACTGTCAGAGAGTCAGTACTGAGGGAGTGCTGCACTGTGTGAGGGTCAGTACTGAGGAAGTGCTGCAGTGTCAGAGGGTCAGTACTGAGCGAGTGCTGCAGTGTCAGAGGGTCAGTATTGAGGGAGTGCTGCACTGTCAGAGGGTCAGTACTGAGGGAGTGTTGCACTGTCAGAGGGTCAGTACTGAGGGAGTGCCGCATTGTCAGCGTTTCAGTACTGAGGGAGTGCTGCACCGCCAGAGGGTGAGTTCTGTGTGAGCACTGCACTGTGGGACGGTCGGAACCAACGGAGCACTGCACTGTCGGTCGGTGAGGACTGAGTGAGTTCTACACTGTCAGTACTGAAGGTCACTGCAGTATTGGTGGGTCAGTACTGAGGGAGCACTGCACTGTCAGAGGGTCAGTACTGAGGGAGTGCTGCACTGTGGGAGAGTCAGTACGGAGGAAGTGCTGCACTGTCAGAGGGTCAGTACTGAGGGAGTGCTGCACTGTTAGAGGGTCAGTACTGAGGGAGTGCTACACTGTCGGAGGGTCAGTACTGAGTGAGTGCTGCACTATTTGAGGGTCAGTACTGAGGCAGTGCTGCACTGTCGGAGGGTCAGTGCTGAGAGACTGCTGCACTGTCACGAGGTCAGTACTGAGGGAGTGCTGCACTGTCGGATGGTCAGTACTGAGGGAGTGCTACACCGTCGGAGGGTCAGTACTGAGGGGGTGCTGCACTGTTGGAGGGTCAGTACTGAGGGAGTGCTGCACTGTCGGAGGGTCAGTACTGAGGGAGGGCTACAATGTCAAAGGGTCAGTAATGAGTTAGTGTTGCACTATGGGAGGGTCAGTGCTGAGGGAGTGCTGCACTGTCGGAGGGTCAAGACTGAAGGAGTGCTGCACTGTCAGAGGGTCAGTACTGAGGGAGTGCTGCACTGTCAAAGTGTCAGTACTGAGGGAGAGCTGCACTGTCAGAGTGTCAGTACTGAGGGAGTGCTGCACTGTCAGAGCGTCAGTACTCAGGGAGCGCTGCACAGTGGGAGGGTCAGTACGGATGGAGTGCTGCACTGTCGGAGGGTCACTACTGACTGAATGCTGCACTTCTGAAGGGTCAGTACTGAGGGAGTGCTGCATTCTCAGAGGGTCAGTACTGAGGGAGTGCTGCACTGGCAGAGGGTCAGTACTGAGGGAGTGCTGCACTGTCAGAGGGTCAGTACTGAGGGAGCGCTGCACTGTCGGAGGGTCAGTACTGATGGAGGGCTGCACTGTCGGAGGGTCAGTACAGACGGAGTGCTGCATTGTCGTAGGGTCAGTACTGGGGGAGTGCTGCACTGTCGGAGGGTCAGTACTGAGGGAGTGCTGCACTGTCAGAGGGTCAGTACTGAGGGAGTGCTGCACTGTTGGAGGGTCAGTACTGAGGGAGTGCCGCACTGTTGGAGGGTCAGTACTGAGGGAGTGCCGCACTGTTGGAGGGTCAGTACTAAGGGAGTGCTGCACTGTTGGAGGGTCAGTACTGAGGGAGTGCCGCACTGTTGGAGGGTCAGTACTGAGGGAGTGCCGCACTGTCACAAGGTCAATACTGAGGGAGTGCTGCACTTTTGTTGAAGGTTCAGTTCTCAGTGAGTGCTGCACTATCGGAGGGTCAGTACTGAGGGAGGGCTACAATGTCAAAGGGTCAGTACTGAGGTAGTGCTGCACTATGTGACGATCAGTACTGAGGGAGTGCTGCACTGTCGGAGGGTCAGTACTGAGGGAGTGTTTCACTGTCGGAGCGTCAGTACTGAGGGAGTGCTGCGCTGTCACGCGGTCAGTACTGAGGGAGTGCTGCACTATGGGAGGCTCAGTACTGAGGGAGTGTTGCACTATCGGAGGGTCAGTACTGGGGGAGTGCTGCACTATGCGAGGTTCAGTACTGACGGAGTGTTGCACTATCGGAGGGTCAGTACTGAGGGAGTGCCGCACTGTCGGAGGGTCAGTACTGAGGCAGTGTTTCACTGTCAGAGGGTCAGTACTGAGGGAGTGCTGCACTGTCACGAGGTCAGTACTGAGGGAGTGCTGCACGGTCGGAGGGTCAGTACTGAGGGTGTGCTGCACTGTCGGAAGGTCAGTACTGAGGGAGTGCTGCACTGTGTGAGGGTCAGTACTGAGGGACTGCTGCACTGTCAGAGGGTCAGTACTGAGGGAGTGCTGCACTGTGGGAGAGTCAGTACTGAGGAAGTGCTGCACTGTGTGAGGGTCAGTACTGATGGAGTGCTGCACTGTCAGAGAGTCAGTACTGAGGGAGTGCTGCACTGTGTGAGGGTCAGTACTGAGGAAGTGCTGCAGTGTCAGAGGGTCAGTACTGAGCGAGTGCTGCAGTGTCAGAGGGTCAGTATTGAGGGAGTGCTGCACTGTCAGAGGGTCAGTACTGAGGGAGTGTTGCACTGTCAGAGGGTCAGTACTGAGGGAGTGCCGCATTGTCAGCGTTTCAGTACTGAGGGAGTGCTGCACCGCCAGAGGGTGAGTTCTGTGTGAGCACTGCACTGTGGGACGGTCGGAACCAACGGAGCACTGCACTGTCGGTCGGTGAGGACTGAGTGAGTTCTACACTGTCAGTACTGAAGGTCACTGCAGTATTGGTGGGTCAGTACTGAGGGAGCACTGCACTGTCAGAGGGTCAGTACTGAGGGAGTGCTGCACTGTGGGAGAGTCAGTACGGAGGAAGTGCTGCACTGTCAGAGGGTCAGTACTGAGGGAGTGCTGCACTGTTAGAGGGTCAGTACTGAGGGAGTGCTACACTGTCGGAGGGTCAGTACTGAGTGAGTGCTGCACTATTTGAGGGTCAGTACTGAGGCAGTGCTGCACTGTCGGAGGGTCAGTGCTGAGAGACTGCTGCACTGTCACGAGGTCAGTACTGAGGGAGTGCTGCACTGTCGGATGGTCAGTACTGAGGGAGTGCTACACCGTCGGAGGGTCAGTACTGAGGGGGTGCTGCACTGTTGGAGGGTCAGTACTGAGGGAGTGCTGCACTGTCGGAGGGTCAGTACTGAGGGAGGGCTACAATGTCAAAGGGTCAGTAATGAGTCAGTGTTGCACTATGGGAGGGTCAGTGCTGAGGGAGTGCTGCACTGTCGGAGGGTCAAGACTGAAGGAGTGCTGCACTGTCAGAGGGTCAGTACTGAGGGAGTGCTGCACTGTCAAAGTGTCAGTACTGAGGGAGAGCTGCACTGTCAGAGTGTCAGTACTGAGGGAGTGCTGCACTGTCAGAGCGTCAGTACTCAGGGAGCGCTGCACAGTGGGAGGGTCAGTACGGATGGAGTGCTGCACTGTCGGAGGGTCACTACTGACTGAATGCTGCACTTCTGAAGGGTCAGTACTGAGGGAGTGCTGCATTCTCAGAGGGTCAGTACTGAAGGAGGCTGCAATGTCAGATGGTCAGTACTGAGGGAGTGCTGCACTGTCAGAGGGTCAGTAGTGAGGGAGTGCTGCACTGTTGGAGGGTCAAGACTGAAGGAGTGCTGCACTGTCAGAGTGTCAGTACTGAGGGAGTGCTGCACTGTCGGAGGGTCAGTACTGAGTAAGTGCTGCACTGTCAAAGTGTCAGTACTGAGGGAGAGCTGCACTGTCAGAGTGTCAGTACTGAGGGAGTGCTGCACTGTCAGAGCGTCAGTACTCAGGGAGTGCTGCACAGTGGGAGGGTCAGTACTGAGGGAGTGCTGCATTCTCAGAGGGTCAGTACTGAGGGAGTGCTGCAGTGTCAGATGGTCATGACTGTGGGAGTACTGAACTGTTGGATGTTCAGTACTGAGGGAGTGCTGCATTGTCGGAGGGTCAGTACTGAGGGAGTGCTGCACTGTCAGAGGGTCAGTACTGAGGGAGTGCTGCACTGTTGGAGGGTCAGTACTGAGGGGGTGCTGCACTGTTGGAGGGTCAGTACTGAGGGAGTGCTGCACTGTCGGAGGGTCAGTACTGAGGGAGGGCTACAATGTCAAAGTGTCAGTACTGAGGGAGAGCTGCACTGTCAGAGTGTCAGTACTGAGGGAGTGCTGCACTGTCAGAGCGTCAGTACTCAGGGAGCGCTGCACAGTGGGAGGGTCAGTACGGATGGAGTGCTGCACTGTCGGAGGGTCACTACTGACTGAATGCTGCACTTCTGAAGGGTCAGTACTGAGAGAGCGCTGCATTCTCAGAGGGTCAGTACTGAAGGAGTGCTGCAGTGTCAGATGGTCAGTACTGAGGAAGTGCTGCAGTGTCAGAGGGTCATGACTGTGGGAGTACTGAACTGTTGGATGTTCAGTACTGAGGGAGTGCTGCATTGTCGGAGGGTCACTACTGAATGAGTGCTGTACTATGGGAGGGTCAGTACTGAGGGAGTGCTGCACTGTTGGAGGTTCAGTACTGAGGGAGTGCTGCACTGTCGGAGGTTCAGTACTGAGGGGGTGCTGCACTGTCAGAGTGTCAGTACTGAGGGAGTGCTGCACTGTCAGAGGGTCAGTACTGAGGGAGTGCTGCACTGTCAGTGGGTCAGCACTAAGGGAGCACTGCACTGTCGGGGGGTATTTACTGTGGGGGTGCTAGATTGTCGGAGGTTCTGTGCAGAGGCACTGCCTAGCTATCGGAGAGTCAGTGCTGAGGGAGTGCCATGCTGTTGGAGGGTCAGTACTGAGGGAGTCCTGCACTGTCGTAGGGTCAGTACTGAGGGAATCCTGCACTCTCAGAGGGTCTGTACTGACGGAGTGCCGCACTGTCGGAGGATGAATGCTGAGTGAGTGCTGAACTGTTGGATGTTCACTGCTGAGGGAGAGCTGCACTGTCAGCGGGTCAGTACTGAGGGAGTGCTGCACTGTCAGAGGGTTAGTACTGAGGGAGTGCTGCACTATGGGAGGGACAGTACAGAGGGTGTGCTGCACTGTCGGAGGGTCAGTACAGAGGGAGTGCGGCCCTGTCGAAGGGTTAGTACTGAGGGAATGCTGCACTGTCGGAGGGTCAGTACTGAGGGAGTGCTGCACTGTCGGAGGGTCAGTACTGAGGGAGTGCTGCACTGTCAGAGGGTCAGTACTGAGGGAGCGCTGCACTGTCGGAGGGTCAGTACTGATGGAGGGCTGCACTGTCGGAGGGTCAGTACAGACGGAGTGCTGCATTGTCGTAGGGTCAGTACTGGGGGAGTGCTTCACTGTCGGAGGGTCAGTACTGAGGGAGTGCTGCACTGTCAGAGGGTCAGTACTAAGGGAGTGCTGCACTGTCGGAGAGTCAAGACTGAGGGAGTCCTGCACTCTCAGAGGGCTGTACTGACGGAGTGCCGCATTGTCGGAGGATGAAGGCTGAGGGAGTGCTGCATTGTCTGAGGGTCAAAACTAAGTGACCTCTGCACTGTAAGAGGGTCAATACTGAGAGAGCGCTGCACTGTCAAAGTGTCAGTACTGAGGGAGTGCTGCACAGTCAGACGATCAGTACTGAGGGAGTGCTGCACTGTCGGAGAGTCAGTACTGAGGGAGTGCTGCATGGTCAGAGGGTCAGTACTGAGGGAGTGCTGCACTGTCGGAGGATCAGTACTGAGGGAGTGCTGCACTGTCAGGGTTTCAGTACTGAGGGAGTGCTGCACTGTCAGAGGGTCAGTACTGAGGGAGTGCTGCATGGTCAGAAGGTCAGTACTGAGGGAGTGCTGCACTATGGGAGGGTCTGTATGGGGAGTGCTGCACTGTCGGAGGTTCAGTACTGAGGGAGTGCTGCACTGTCGGAGGGTCAGTACAGAGGGAGTGCTGCCCTGTCGAAGGGTTAGTACTGAGGGAATGCTGCACTGTCGGAGGGTCAGTACTGATGGAGGGCTGCACTGTCGGAGGGTCAGTACAGACGGAGTGCTGCATTGTCGTAGGGTCAGTACTGGGGGAGTGCTGCACTGTCGGAGGGTCAGTACTAAGGGAGTGCTGCATTGTCTGAGGGTCAAAACTGAGTGACCTCTGCACTGTAAGAGGGTCTATACTGAGAGAGCGCTGCACTGTCAAAGTGTCAGTACTGAGGGAGTGCTGCACAGTCAGCGGGTCAGTAATGAGGGAATGCTGCACTGTCAGAGGGTCAATACTGAGGGAGTGCTGCACTGTCAAAGTATCAGTACTGATGGAGCGCTGCACTGTGGGAGGGTCAGTACTGAGGGAGTGCTGCACTGTCAGAGGATCAGTACTGAGGGAGTGCTGCACTGTCGGAGGGTCAGCACTGAGGGAGAGTTGCACTGTCAGAAGGTCAGTACTGAGGGAGTGCTGCACTGTCGGAGGGTCAGTAATGAGGGAGAGTTGCACTGTCGGAGGGTCAGTACTGAGGGAGAGCCACTCTGTCGGAGTGTCAGTACTGAGGGAGAGCTGCAGTGTCAGAGGGTCAAGACTGAGGAAGTGCTGCAGAGTCAGAGGGTCAGTACTGAGGGAGTGCTGCACTGTCAGTGGGTCAAGACTGAGGGAGTGCTGAACTGTTGGATGTTCAGTACTGAGGGAGTGCGGCACCTTCAGAGGGTCAGTACTGAGGGAGTGCTGCACTGTCGGAGGGTCAGTACTGAGGGAGTGCTGCACTGTCGGAGGGTCAGTACTGAGGGAGTGCTGCACTATGGGAGGGTCAGTAGAGGCAGTGCTACACTGTCGGAGGGTCAGTTCTGAGGGAGTGCTGCAGTGTCAGAGGGTCAGTACTGAGGGAGTGCTGCACTGTCGGAGGGTCAGTACTGAGGGAGTGCTGCAGTGTCAGAGGGTCAGTACTGAGGGAGTGCTGCACTGTCGGAGGGTCAGTACTGAGGGAGTGCCGCAGTGTCAGATGGTCAAGACTGAGGGAGTGCTGCCATGTCAGAGGGTCAGTACTGAGGGAGTGCTGCACTGTCGGAGGGTCAGTACTGAGGGAGTGCTGCACTGTCGGAGGGTCAGTATTGAGGGAGTGCTGCAGTTTTGGAGGGTCAGCACTGAAGGAGTGCTGCACTGTCAGATGGTCAGTACTGAGGGAGTGCTGCACTGTCGGAGGGTCAAGACTGAGGGAGTACAGAACTGTTGGATGTTCACTGCTGAGGGAGTGCTGCACTGTCAGAGGGTCAGTATTGAGGGAGTGCTGCACTGTCAGAGGATCAGTGCTGAGTGAGTGCTGCACTATGGGAGGGTCAGTACAGAGGGAGTGCTGCATTGTCGGAGGGTCAGTACTGAGGGAGTGCTGCACTGTCAGAGGGTCAGTACTGAGGGAGCGTGGCACTGTCAGAGGGTCAGTACTGATGGAGTGCTGCACTGCTGGAGGGTCAGTACTGAGGGAGTGCTGCATTGTCACGAGGTCAGTACTTAGGGACTGCCTAGCTTTCGTATAGTCAGTGCTGAGAGAGTGCCATGCGGTTGGAGGTTCAGTAGTGATGGAGTGCTGCAGTGTCGGAGATACAGTACTGAGGGAGTGCTGCACTGTTGGAGTGTCAGTACTGAGGGAGTGCTGCACTGTCAGAGGGTTAGTACTGAGGGAGTGCTGCACCATGGGAGGGACAGTACAGAGGGTGTGCTGCACTGTCGGAGGGTCAGTACAGAGGGAGTGCGGCCCTGTCGAAGGGTTAGTACTGAGGGAATGCTGCACTGTCGGAGGGTCAGTACTGAGGGAGTGCTGCACTGTCGGAGGGTCAGTACTGAGGGAGTGCTGCACTGTCGGAGGGTCAGTACTGAGGGAGTGCTGCACTGTCAGAGGGTCAGTACTGAGGGAGTGCTGCACTGGCAGAGGGTCAGTACTGAGGGAGTGCTGCACTGTCAGAGGATCAGTACTGAGGGAGCGCTGCACTGTCGGAGGGTCAGTACTGATGGAGGGCTGCACTGTCGGAGGGTCAGTACAGACGGAGTGCTGCATTGTCGTAGGGTCAGTACTGGGGGAGTGCTGCACTGTCGGAGGGTCAGTACTGAGGGAGTGCTGCACTGTCAGAGGGTCAGTACTAAGGGAGTGCTGCACTGTCGGAGAGTCAAGACTGAGGGAGTCCTGCACTCTCAGAGGGCTGTACTGACGGAGTGCCGCATTGTCGGAGGATGAAGGCTGAGGGAGTGCTGCATTGTCTGAGGGTCAAAACTAAGTGACCTCTGCACTGTAAGAGGGTCAATACTGAGAGAGCGCTGCACTGTCAAAGTGTCAGTACTGAGGGAGTGCTGCACAGTCAGACGATCAGTACTGAGGGAGTGCTGCACTGTCGGAGAGACAGTACTGAGGGAGTGCTGCATGGTCAGAGGGTCAGTACTGAGGGAGTGCTGCACTGTCGGAGGATCAGTACTGAGGGAGCGCTGCACTGTCAGGGTTTCAGTACTGAGGGAGTGCTGCATGGTCAGAAGGTCAGTACTGAGGGAGTGCTGCACTATGGGAGGGTCTGTATGGGGAGTGCTGCACTGTCGGAGGTTTAGTACTGAGGGAGTGCTGCACTGTCGGAGGGTCAGTACTGAGGGAGTGCTGCACTGTCAGAGGGTCAGTAGTGAGAGAGTGCTGCACTGTCAGAGGTTCAGTATGAGGGAGTGCTACATTGTCAGATGGTCAGTAGTGAGGGAGTGCTGCACTGTCGGAGGGTCAGTACTGAGGGAGTGCTGCACTGTGGGAGAGTCAGTAATGAGGGAGTGCTGCACTGTCGGGGGGTATTTACTGTGGGGATGCTAGATTTTCGGAGGTTCTGTGCAGAGGCACTGCCTAGCTATCGGAGAGTCAGTGCTGAGAGAGTGCCATGCTGTTGGAGGGTCAGTACTGAGGGAGTCCTGCACTGTCGTAGGGTCAGTACTGAGGGGGTCCTGTACTCTCAGAGGGTATGTACTGACGGAGTGCCGCACTGTCGGAGGATGAATGCTGAGTGAGTGCTGAACTGTTGGATGTTCACTGCTGAGGGAGAGCTGCACTGTCAGCGGGTCAGTACTGAGGGAGTGCTGCACTGTCAGAGGGTTAGTACTGAGGGAGTGCTGCACTATGGGAGGGACAGTACAGAGGGAGTGCTGCACTGTCGGAGGGTCAGTACTGAGGGAGTGCTGCACTATGGGAGGGACAGTACAGAGGGAGTGCTGCACTGTCGGAGGGTCAGTACTAAGGGAGTGCTGCCCTGTCGAAGGGTTAGTACTGAGGGAATGCTGCACTGTCGGAGGGTCAGTACTGATGGAGGGCTGCACTGTCGGAGGGTCAGTACAGACGGAGTGCTGCATTGTCGTAGGGTCAGTACTGGGGGAGTGCTGCACTGTCGGAGGGTCAGTACTGAGGGAGTGCTGCACTGTCGGAGGGTCAGTACTAAGGGAGTGCTGCATTGTCTGAGGGTCAAAACTGAGTGACCTCTGCACTGTAAGAGGGTCTATACTGAGAGAGCGCTGCACTGTCAAAGTGTCAGTACTGAGGGAGTGCTGCACAGTCAGCGGGTCAGTAATGAGGGAATGCTGCACTGTCAGAGGGTCAATACTGAGGGAGTGCTGCACTGTCAAAGTATCAGTACTGATGGAGCGCTGCACTGTGGGAGGGTCAGTACTGAGGGAGTGCTGCACTGTCAGAGGATCAGTACTGAGGGAGTGCTGCACTGTCGGAGGGTCAGCACTGAGGGAGAGTTGCACTGTCAGAAGGTCAGTACTGAGGGAGTGCTGCACTGTCGGAGGGTCAGTAATGAGGGAGAGTTGCACTGTCGGAGGGTCAGTACTGAGGGAGAGCCACACTGTCGGAGTGTCAGTACTGAGGGAGAGCTGCAGTGTCAGAGGGTCAAGACTGAGGAAGTGCTGCAGAGTCAGAGGGTCAGTACTGAGGGAGTGCTGCACTGTCAGTGGGTCAAGACTGAGGGAGTGCTGAACTGTTGGATGTTCAGTACTGAGGGAGTGCGGCACATTCAGAGGGTCAGTACTGAGGGAGTGCTGCACTGTCGGAGGGTCAGTACTGAGGGAGTGCTGCACTGTCGGAGGGTCAGTACTGAGGGAGTGCTGCACTATGGGAGGGTCAGTAGAGGCAGTGCTGCACTGTCGGAGGGTCAGTTCTGAGGGAGTGCTGCAGTGTCAGAGGGTCAGTACTGAGGGAGTGCTGCACTGTCGGAGGGTCAGTACTGAGGGAGTGCTGCAGTGTCAGAGGGTCAGTACTGAGGGAGTGCTGCACTGTCGGAGGGTCAGTACTGAGGGAGTGCCGCAGTGTCAGATGGACAAGACTGAGGTAGTGCTGCCATGTCAGAGGGTCAGTACTGAGGGAGTGCTGCACTGTCGGAGGGTCAGTACTGAGGGAGTGCTGCACTGTCGGAGGGTCAGTATTGAGGGAGTGCTGCAGTTTTGGAGTGTCAGCACTGAAGGAGTGCTGCACTGTCAGAGGGTCAGTACTGAGGGAGTGCTGCACTGTCGGAGGGTCAAGACTGAGGGAGTACAGAACTGTTGGATGTTCACTGCTGAGGGAGTGCTGCACTGTCAGATGGTCAGTATTGAGGGAGTGCTGCACTGTCAGAGGATCAGTGCTGAGTGAGTGCTGCACTATGGGAGGGTCAGTACAGAGGGAGTGCTGCATTGTCGGAGGGTCAGTACTGAGGGAGTGCTGCACTGTCAGAGGGTCAGTACTGAGGGAGGGTGGCACTGTCAGAGGGTCAGTACTGATGGAGTGCTGCACTGCTGGAGGGTCAGTACTGAGGGAGTGCTGCATTGTCACGAGGTCAGTACTTAGGGACTGCCTAGCTTTCGGATAGTCAGTGCTGAGAGAGTGCCATGCGGTTGGAGGTTCAGTAGTGATGGAGTGCTGCAGTGTCGGAGATACAGTACTGAGGGAGTGCTGCACTGTTGGAGTGTCAGTACTGAGGGAGTGCTGCACTGTCAGAGGGTTAGTACTGAGGGAGTGCTGCACTATGGGAGGGACAGTACAGAGGGTGTGCTGCACTGTCGGAGGGTCAGTACAGAGGGAGTGCGGCCCTGTCGAAGGGTTAGTACTGAGGGAATGCTGCACTGTCGGAGGGTCAGTACTGAGGGAGTGCTGCACTGTCGGAGGGTCAGTACTGAGGGAGTGCTGCACTGTCAGAGGGTCAGTACTGAGGGAGTGCTGCACTGGCAGAGGGTCAGTACTGAGGGAGTGCTGCACTGTCGGAGGGTCAGTACTGATGGAGGGCTGCACTGTCGGAGGGTCAGTACAGACGGAGTGCTGCATTGTCGTAGGGTCAGTACTGGGGGAGTGCTGCACTGTCGGAGGGTCAGTACTGAGGGAGTGCTGCACTGTCAGAGGGTCAGTACTAAGGGAGTGCTGCACTGTCGGAGAGTCAAGACTGAGGGAGTCCTGCACTCTCAGAGGGCTGTACTGATGGAGTGCCGCATTGTCGGAGGATGAAGGCTGAGGGAGTGCTGCATTGTCTGAGGGTCAAAACTAAGTGACCTCTGCACTGTAAGAGGGTCAATACTGAGAGAGCGCTGCACTGTCAAAGTGTCAGTACTGAGGGAGTGCTGCACAGTCAGACGATCAGTACTGAGGGAGTGCTGCACTGTCGGAGAGTCAGTACTGAGGGAGTGCTGCATGGTCAGAGGGTCAGTACTGAGGGAGTGCTGCACTGTCGGAGGCTCAGTACTGAGGCAGCGCCGCACTGTCAGGGTTTCAGTACTGAGGGAGTGCTGCATGGTCAGAAGGTCAGTACTGAGGGAGTGCTGCACTATGGGAGGGTCTGTATGGGGAGTGCTGCACTGTCGGAGGGTCAGTACTGAGGGAGTGCTGCACTGTCAGAGGGTCAGTAGTGAGAGAGTGCTGCACTGTCAGAGGCTCAGTATGAGGGAGTGCTACATTGTCAGATGGTCAGTAGTGAGGGAGTGCTGCACTGTCGGAGGGTCAGTACTGAGGGAGTGCTGCACTGTGGGAGAGTCAGTAATGAGGGAGTGCTGCACTGTCGGGGGGTATTTACTGTGGGGATGCTAGATTGTCGGAGGTTCTGTGCAGAGGCACTGCCTAGCTATCGGAGAGTCAGTGCTGAGAGAGTGCCATGCTGTCGTAGGGTCAGTACTGAGGGGGTCCTGTACTCTCAGAGGGTATGTACTGACGGAGTGCCGCACTGTCGGAGGATGAATGCTGAGTGAGTGCTGAACTGTTGGATGTTCACTGCTGAGGGAGAGCTGCACTGTCAGCGGGTCAGTACTGAGGGAGTGCTGCACTGTCAGAGGGTTAGTACTGAGGGAGTGCTGCACTATGGGAGGGACAGTACAGAGGGAGTGCTGCACTGTCGGAGGGTCAGTACAGAGGGAGTGCTGCCCTGTCGAAGGGTTAGTACTGAGGGAATGCTGCACTGTCGGAGGGTCAGTACTGATGGAGGGCTGCACTGTCGGAGGGTCAGTACAGACGGAGTGCTGCATTGTCGTAGGGTCAGTACTGGTGGAGTGCTGCACTGTCGGAGGGTCAGTACTGAGGGAGTGCTGCACTGTCGGAGGGTCAGTACTAAGGGAGTGCTGCATTGTCTGAGGGTCAAAACTGAGTGACCTCTGCACTGTAAGAGGGTCTATACTGAGAGAGCGCTGCACTGTCAAAGTGTCAGTACTGAGGGAGTGCTGCACTATGGGAGGGTCTGTATGGGGAGTGCTGCACTGTCGGAGGTTCAGTACTGAGGGAGTGCTGCACTGTCGGAGGGTCAGTACAGAGGGAGTGCTGCCCTGTCGAAGGGTTAGTACTGAGGGAATGCTGCACTGTCGGAGGGTCAGTACTGATGGAGGGCTGCACTGTCGGAGGGTCAGTACAGACGGAGTGCTGCATTGTCGTAGGGTCAGTACTGGGGGAGTGCTGCACTGTCGGAGGGTCAGTACTAAGGGAGTGCTGCATTGTCTGAGGGTCAAAACTGAGTGACCTCTGCACTGTAAGAGGGTCTATACTGAGAGAGCGCTGCACTGTCAAAGTGTCAGTACTGAGGGAGTGCTGCACAGTCAGCGGGTCAGTAATGAGGGAATGCTGCACTGTCAGAGGGTCAATACTGAGGGAGTGCTGCACTGTCAAAGTATCAGTACTGATGGAGCGCTGCACTGTGGGAGGGTCAGTACTGAGGGAGTGCTGCACTGTCAGAGGATCAGTACTGAGGGAGTGCTGCACTGTCGGAGGGTCAGCACTGAGGGAGAGTTGCACTGTCAGAAGGTCAGTACTGAGGGAGTGCTGCACTGTCGGAGGGTCAGTAATGAGGGAGAGTTGCACTGTCGGAGGGTCAGTACTGAGGGAGAGCCACACTGTCGGAGTGTCAGTACTGAGGGAGAGCTGCAGTGTCAGAGGGTCAAGACTGAGGAAGTGCTGCAGAGTCAGAGGGTCAGTACTGAGGGAGTGCTGCACTGTCAGTGGGTCAAGACTGAGGGAGTGCTGAACTGTTGGATGTTCAGTACTGAGGGAGTGCTGTACTGTCGGAGGGTCAGTACTGAGGGAGTGCTGCACTGTCGGAGGTTCAGTACTGAGGGAGTGCTGCAGTGTCGGAGGGTCAGTACTGAGGGAGTGCTGCACTGTCAGAGTGTCAGTATTGAGTGAGTGCTGCACTTTCAGAGTGTCAGTACTGAGGGAGAGCTGCACTGTCAGACGGTCAGTACTGAGGGAGTGCTGCACTGTCAGAGGGTCAGTACTGAGGGAGTGCTGCACTGTCAGAGTGTCAGTATTGAGTGAGTGCTGCACTTTCAGAGTGTCAGTGCTGAGGGAGTGCTGCACTGTCAGACGGTCAGTACTGAGGGAGTGCTGCACTGTCGGAGGGTCAGTACTGAGGGAGCGCCGCCCTGTCAGGGTTTCAGTACTGAGGGAGTGCTGCATTGTCAAAGTGTCAGCACTAAGGGAGCACTGCACTGTCGGAGGATGAATGCTGAGGGAGTGCTGCACTGTTGGAGGGTCAGTACTGAGGGAGTGCTGCACTGTCAGAGGGTCAGTACTGAGGGAGTGCTGCACTGTCGGAGGGTCAAGACTGAAGGAGTGCTGCACTGTCAGAGTGTCAGTACTGAGGCAGTGCTGCACTGTCGGAGGGTCAGTACTGAGTAAGTGCTGCACTGTCAAAGTGTCAGTACTGAGGGAGAGCTGCACTGTCACAGTGTCAGTACTGAGGGAGTGCTGCACTGTCAGAGCGTCAGTACTCAGGGAGCGCTGCACAGTGGGAGGGTCAGTACTGAGGGAGTGCTGCATTCTCAGAGGGTCAGTACTGAAGGAGTGCTGCAGTGTCAGATGGTCATGACTGTGGGAGTACTGAACTGTTGGATGTTCAGTACTGAGGGAGTGCTGCATTGTCGGAGGGTCAGTACTGAGGGAGTGCTGCACTGTCAGAGGGTCAGTACTGAGGGAGTGCTGCACTGTTGGAGGGTCAGTACTGAGGGAGTGCTGCACTGTCAGAGGGTCAGTACTGAGGGAGTGCTGCACTGTCAGAGGGTCAGTACTGAGGGAGTGCTGCACTGATGGAGGGTCAGCACTAAGGGAGCACTGCACTGTCGGAGGATGAATGCTGAGGGAGTGCTGCACTGTTGGAGGGTCAGTACTGAGGGAGTGCTGCACTGTCAGAGGGTCAGTACTGGGGGAGTGCTGCACTATGCGAGGTTCAGTACTGACGGAGTGTTGCACTATCGGAGGGTCAGTACTGAGGGAGTGCCGCACTGTCGGAGGGTCAGTACTGAGGCGGTGTTTCACTGTCAGAGGGTCAGTACTGAGGGAGTGCTGCACTGTCACGAGGTCAGTACTGAGGGAGTGCTGCACGGTCGGAGGGTCAGTACTGAGGGTGTGCTGCACTGTCGGAAGGTCAGTACTGAGGGAGTGCTGCACTGTGTGAGGGTCAGTACTGAGGGACTGCTGCACTGTCAGAGGGTCAGTACTGAGGGAGTGCTGCACTGTGGGAGAGTCAGTACTGAGGAAGTGCTGCACTGTGTGAGGGTCAGTACTGATGGAGTGCTGCACTGTCAGAGAGTCAGTACTGAGGGAGTGCTGCACTGTGTGAGGGTCAGTACTGAGGAAGTGCTGCAGTGTCAGAGGGTCAGTACTGAGCGAGTGCTGCAGTGTCAGAGGGTCAGTATTGAGGGAGTGCTGCACTGTCAGAGGGTCAGTACTGAGGGAGTGTTGCACTGTCAGAGGGTCAGTACTGAGGGAGCGCCGCATTGTCAGCGTTTCAGTACTGAGGGAGTGCTGCACCGCCAGAGGGTGAGTTCTGTGTGAGCACTGCACTGTGGGACGGTCGGAACCAACGGAGCACTGCACTGTCGGTCGGTGAGGACTGAGTGAGTTCTACACTGTCAGTACTGAAGGTCACTGCAGTATTGGTGGGTCAGTACTGAGGGAGCACTGCACTGTCAGAGGGTCAGTACTGAGGGAGTGCTGCACTGTGGGAGAGTCAGTACTGAGGAAGTGCTGCACTGTCAGAGGGTCAGTACTGAGGGAGTGCTGCACTGTTAGAGGGTCAGTACTGAGGGAGTGCTACACTGTCGGAGGGTCAGTACTGAGTGAGTGCTGCACTATTTGAGGGTCAGTACTGAGGCAGTGCTGCACTGTCGGAGGGTCAGTGCTGAGAGACTGCTGCACTGTCATGAGGTCAGTACTGAGGGAGTGCTGCACTGTCGGATGGTCAGTACTGAGGGAGTGCTACACCGTCGGAGGGTCAGTACTGAGGGGGTGCTGCACTGTTGGAGGGTCAGTACTGAGGGAGTGCTGCACTGTCGGAGGGTCAGTACTGAGGGAGGGCTACAATGTCAAAGGGTCAGTAATGAGTCAGTGTTGCACTATGGGAGGGTCAGTGCTGAGGGAGTGCTGCACTGTCGGAGGGTCAAGACTGAAGGAGTGCTGCACTGTCAGAGGGTCAGTACTGAGGGAGTGCTGCACTGTCAAAGTGTCAGTACTGAGGGAGAGCTGCACTGTCAGAGTGTCAGTACTGAGGGAGTGCTGCACTGTCAGAGCGTCAGTACTCAGGGAGCGCTGCACAGTGGGAGGGTCAGTACGGATGGAGTGCTGCACTGTCGGAGGGTCACTACTGACTGAATGCTGCACTTCTGAAGGGTCAGTACTGAGAGAGCGCTGCATTCTCAGAGGGTCAGTACTGAAGGAGGCTGCAATGTCAGATGGTCAGTACTGAGGGAGTGCTGCACTGTCAGAGGGTCAGTACTGAGGGAGTGCTGCACTGTCGGAGGGTCAAGACTGAAGGAGTGCTGCACTGTCAGAGTGTCAGTACTGAGGGAGTGCTGCACTGTCGGAGGGTCAGTACTGAGTAAGTGCTGCACTGTCAAAGTGTCAGTACTGAGGGAGAGCTGCACTGTCAGAGTGTCAGTACTGAGGGAGTGCTGCACTGTCAGAGCGTCAGTACTCAGGGAGTGCTGCACAGTGGGAGGGTCAGTACTGAGGGAGTGCTGCATTCTCAGAGGGTCAGTACTGAAGGAGTGCTGCAGTGTCAGATGGTCATGACTGTGGGAGTACTGAACTGTTGGATGTTCAGTACTGAGGGAGTGCTGCATTGTCGGAGGGTCAGTACTGAGGGAGTGCTGCACTGTCAGAGGGTCAGTACTGAGGGAGTGCTGCACTGTTGGAGGGTCAGTACTGAGGGGGTGCTGCACTGTTGGAGGGTCAGTACTGAGGGAGTGCTGCACTGTCGGAGGGTCAGTACTGAGGGAGGGCTACAATGTCAAAATGTCAGTACTGAGGGAGAGCTGCACTGTCAGAGTGTCAGTACTGAGGGAGTGCTGCACTGTCAGAGCGTCAGTACTCAGGGAGCGCTGCACAGTGGGAGGGTCAGTACGGATGGAGTGCTGCACTGTCGGAGGGTCACTACTGACTGAATGCTGCACTTCTGAAGGGTCAGTACTGAGAGAGCGCTGCATTCTCAGAGGGTCAGTACTGAAGGAGTGCTGCAGTGTCAGATGGTCAGTACTGAGGAAGTGCTGCAGTGTCAGAGGGTCATGACTGTGGGAGTACTGAACTGTTGGATGTTCAGTACTGAGGGAGTGCTGTATTGTCGGAGGGTCAGTACTGAATGAGTGCTGTACTATGGGAGGGTCAGTACTGAGGGAGTGCTGCACTGTTGGAGGTTCAGTACTGAGGGAGTGCTGCACTGTCGGAGGTTCAGTACTGAGGGGGTGCTGCACTGTCGGAGTGTCAGTACTGAGGGAGTGCTGCACTGTCAGACGGTCAGTACCGAGGGAGTGCTGCACTGTCAGAGGGTCAGTACTGAGGGAGTGCTGCACTGTCAGAGGGTCAGTACTGAGGGAGTGCTGCACTGTCAGAGGGTCAGCACTAAGGGAGCACTGCACTGTCGGGGGGTATTTACTGTGGGGGTGCTAGATTGTCGGAGGTTCTGTGCAGAGGCACTGCCTAGCTATCGGAGAGTCAGTGCTGAGGGAGTGCCATGCTGTTGGAGGGTCAGTACTGAGGGAGTCCTGCACTGTCGTAGGGTCAGTACTGAGGGAATCCTGCACTCTCAGAGGGTCTGTACTGACGGAGTGCCGCACTGTCGGAGGATGAATGCTGAGTGAGTGCTGAACTGTTGGATGTTCACTGCTGAGGGAGAGCTGCACTGTCAGCGGGTCAGTACTGAGGGAGTGCTGCACTGTCAGAGGGTTAGTAAGTGTGGGAGTGCTGCACTATGGGAGGGACAGTACAGAGGGTGTGCTGCACTGTCGGAGGGTCAGTACAGAGGGAGTGCGGCCCTGTCGAAGGGTTAGTACTGAGGGAATGCTGCACTGTCGGAGGGTCAGTACTGAGGGAGTGCTGCACTGTCGGAGGGTCAGTACTGAGGGAGTGCTGCACTGTCAGAGGGTCAGTACTGAGGGAGTGCTGCACTGGCAGAGGGTCAGTACTGAGGGAGTGCTGCACTGTCAGAGGGTCAGTACTGAGGGAGCGCTGCACTGTCGGAGGGTCAGTACTGATGGAGGGCTGCACTGTCGGAGGGTCAGTACAGACGGAGTGCTGCATTGTCGTAGGGTCAGTACTGGGGGAGTGCTGCACTGTCGGAGGGTCAGTACTGAGGGAGTGCTGCACTGTCAGAGGGTCAGTACTGAGGGAGTGCTGCACTGTTGGAGGGTCAGTACTGAGGGAGTGCCGCACTGTTGGAGGGTCAGTACTGAGGGAGTGCCGCACTGTTGGAGGGTCAGTACTAAGGGAGTGCTGCACTGTTGGAGGGTCAGTACTGAGGGAGTGCCGCACTGTTGGAGGGTCAGTACTGAGGGAGTGCCGCACTGTCACAAGGTCAATACTGAGGGAGTGCTGCACTTTTGTTGAAGGTTCAGTTCTCAGTGAGTGCTGCACTATCGGAGGGTCAGTACTGAGGGAGGGCTACAATGTCAAAGGGTCAGTACTGAGGTAGTGCTGCACTATGTGACGATCAGTACTGAGGGAGTGCTGCACTGTCGGAGGGTCAGTACTGAGGGAGTGTTTCACTGTCGGAGCGTCAGTACTGAGGGAGTGCTGCGCTGTCACGCGGTCAGTACTGAGGGAGTGCTGCACTATGGGAGGCTCAGTACTGAGGGAGTGTTGCACTATCGGAGGGTCAGTACTGGGGGAGTGCTGCACTATGCGAGGTTCAGTACTGACGGAGTGTTGCACTATCGGAGGGTCAGTACTGAGGGAGTGCCGCACTGTCGGAGGGTCAGTACTGAGGCAGTGTTTCACTGTCAGAGGGTCAGTACTGAGGGAGTGCTGCACTGTCACGAGGTCAGTACTGAGGGAGTGCTGCACGGTCGGAGGGTCAGTACTGAGGGTGTGCTGCACTGTCGGAAGGTCAGTACTGAGGGAGTGCTGCACTGTGTGAGGGTCAGTACTGAGGGACTGCTGCACTGTCAGAGGGTCAGTACTGAGGGAGTGCTGCACTGTGGGAGAGTCAGTACTGAGGAAGTGCTGCACTGTGTGAGGGTCAGTACTGATGGAGTGCTGCACTGTCAGAGAGTCAGTACTGAGGGAGTGCTGCACTGTGTGAGGGTCAGTACTGAGGAAGTGCTGCAGTGTCAGAGGGTCAGTACTGAGCGAGTGCTGCAGTGTCAGAGGGTCAGTATTGAGGGAGTGCTGCACTGTCAGAGGGTCAGTACTGAGGGAGTGTTGCACTGTCAGAGGGTCAGTACTGAGGGAGTGCCGCATTGTCAGCGTTTCAGTACTGAGGGAGTGCTGCACCGCCAGAGGGTGAGTTCTGTGTGAGCACTGCACTGTGGGACGGTCGGAACCAACGGAGCACTGCACTGTCGGTCGGTGAGGACTGAGTGAGTTCTACACTGTCAGTACTGAAGGTCACTGCAGTATTGGTGGGTCAGTACTGAGGGAGCACTGCACTGTCAGAGGGTCAGTACTGAGGGAGTGCTGCACTGTGGGAGAGTCAGTACGGAGGAAGTGCTGCACTGTCAGAGGGTCAGTACTGAGGGAGTGCTGCACTGTTAGAGGGTCAGTACTGAGGGAGTGCTACACTGTCGGAGGGTCAGTACTGAGTGAGTGCTGCACTATTTGAGGGTCAGTACTGAGGCAGTGCTGCACTGTCGGAGGGTCAGTGCTGAGAGACTGCTGCACTGTCACGAGGTCAGTACTGAGGGAGTGCTGCACTGTCGGATGGTCAGTACTGAGGGAGTGCTACACCGTCGGAGGGTCAGTACTGAGGGGGTGCTGCACTGTTGGAGGGTCAGTACTGAGGGAGTGCTGCACTGTCGGAGGGTCAGTACTGAGGGAGGGCTACAATGTCAAAGGGTCAGTAATGAGTTAGTGTTGCACTATGGGAGGGTCAGTGCTGAGGGAGTGCTGCACTGTCGGAGGGTCAAGACTGAAGGAGTGCTGCACTGTCAGAGGGTCAGTACTGAGGGAGTGCTGCACTGTCAAAGTGTCAGTACTGAGGGAGAGCTGCACTGTCAGAGTGTCAGTACTGAGGGAGTGCTGCACTGTCAGAGCGTCAGTACTCAGGGAGCGCTGCACAGTGGGAGGGTCAGTACGGATGGAGTGCTGCACTGTCGGAGGGTCACTACTGACTGAATGCTGCACTTCTGAAGGGTCAGTACTGAGGGAGTGCTGCATTCTCAGAGGGTCAGTACTGAGGGAGTGCTGCACTGGCAGAGGGTCAGTACTGAGGGAGTGCTGCACTGTCAGAGGGTCAGTACTGAGGGAGCGCTGCACTGTCGGAGGGTCAGTACTGATGGAGGGCTGCACTGTCGGAGGGTCAGTACAGACGGAGTGCTGCATTGTCGTAGGGTCAGTACTGGGGGAGTGCTGCACTGTCGGAGGGTCAGTACTGAGGGAGTGCTGCACTGTCAGAGGGTCAGTACTGAGGGAGTGCTGCACTGTTGGAGGGTCAGTACTGAGGGAGTGCCGCACTGTTGGAGGGTCAGTACTGAGGGAGTGCCGCACTGTTGGAGGGTCAGTACTAAGGGAGTGCTGCACTGTTGGAGGGTCAGTACTGAGGGAGTGCCGCACTGTTGGAGGGTCAGTACTGAGGGAGTGCCGCACTGTCACAAGGTCAATACTGAGGGAGTGCTGCACTTTTGTTGAAGGTTCAGTTCTCAGTGAGTGCTGCACTATCGGAGGGTCAGTACTGAGGGAGGGCTACAATGTCAAAGGGTCAGTACTGAGGTAGTGCTGCACTATGTGACGATCAGTACTGAGGGAGTGCTGCACTGTCGGAGGGTCAGTACTGAGGGAGTGTTTCACTGTCGGAGCGTCAGTACTGAGGGAGTGCTGCGCTGTCACGCGGTCAGTACTGAGGGAGTGCTGCACTATGGGAGGCTCAGTACTGAGGGAGTGTTGCACTATCGGAGGGTCAGTACTGGGGGAGTGCTGCACTATGCGAGGTTCAGTACTGACGGAGTGTTGCACTATCGGAGGGTCAGTACTGAGGGAGTGCCGCACTGTCGGAGGGTCAGTACTGAGGCAGTGTTTCACTGTCAGAGGGTCAGTACTGAGGGAGTGCTGCACTGTCACGAGGTCAGTACTGAGGGAGTGCTGCACGGTCGGAGGGTCAGTACTGAGGGTGTGCTGCACTGTCGGAAGGTCAGTACTGAGGGAGTGCTGCACTGTGTGAGGGTCAGTACTGAGGGACTGCTGCACTGTCAGAGGGTCAGTACTGAGGGAGTGCTGCACTGTGGGAGAGTCAGTACTGAGGAAGTGCTGCACTGTGTGAGGGTCAGTACTGATGGAGTGCTGCACTGTCAGAGAGTCAGTACTGAGGGAGTGCTGCACTGTGTGAGGGTCAGTACTGAGGAAGTGCTGCAGTGTCAGAGGGTCAGTACTGAGCGAGTGCTGCAGTGTCAGAGGGTCAGTATTGAGGGAGTGCTGCACTGTCAGAGGGTCAGTACTGAGGGAGTGTTGCACTGTCAGAGGGTCAGTACTGAGGGAGTGCCGCATTGTCAGCGTTTCAGTACTGAGGGAGTGCTGCACCGCCAGAGGGTGAGTTCTGTGTGAGCACTGCACTGTGGGACGGTCGGAACCAACGGAGCACTGCACTGTCGGTCGGTGAGGACTGAGTGAGTTCTACACTGTCAGTACTGAAGGTCACTGCAGTATTGGTGGGTCAGTACTGAGGGAGCACTGCACTGTCAGAGGGTCAGTACTGAGGGAGTGCTGCACTGTGGGAGAGTCAGTACGGAGGAAGTGCTGCACTGTCAGAGGGTCAGTACTGAGGGAGTGCTGCACTGTTAGAGGGTCAGTACTGAGGGAGTGCTACACTGTCGGAGGGTCAGTACTGAGTGAGTGCTGCACTATTTGAGGGTCAGTACTGAGGCAGTGCTGCACTGTCGGAGGGTCAGTGCTGAGAGACTGCTGCACTGTCACGAGGTCAGTACTGAGGGAGTGCTGCACTGTCGGATGGTCAGTACTGAGGGAGTGCTACACCGTCGGAGGGTCAGTACTGAGGGGGTGCTGCACTGTTGGAGGGTCAGTACTGAGGGAGTGCTGCACTGTCGGAGGGTCAGTACTGAGGGAGGGCTACAATGTCAAAGGGTCAGTAATGAGTCAGTGTTGCACTATGGGAGGGTCAGTGCTGAGGGAGTGCTGCACTGTCGGAGGGTCAAGACTGAAGGAGTGCTGCACTGTCAGAGGGTCAGTACTGAGGGAGTGCTGCACTGTCAAAGTGTCAGTACTGAGGGAGAGCTGCACTGTCAGAGTGTCAGTACTGAGGGAGTGCTGCACTGTCAGAGCGTCAGTACTCAGGGAGCGCTGCACAGTGGGAGGGTCAGTACGGATGGAGTGCTGCACTGTCGGAGGGTCACTACTGACTGAATGCTGCACTTCTGAAGGGTCAGTACTGAGGGAGTGCTGCATTCTCAGAGGGTCAGTACTGAAGGAGGCTGCAATGTCAGATGGTCAGTACTGAGGGAGTGCTGCACTGTCAGAGGGTCAGTAGTGAGGGAGTGCTGCACTGTTGGAGGGTCAAGACTGAAGGAGTGCTGCACTGTCAGAGTGTCAGTACTGAGGGAGTGCTGCACTGTCGGAGGGTCAGTACTGAGTAAGTGCTGCACTGTCAAAGTGTCAGTACTGAGGGAGAGCTGCACTGTCAGAGTGTCAGTACTGAGGGAGTGCTGCACTGTCAGAGCGTCAGTACTCAGGGAGTGCTGCACAGTGGGAGGGTCAGTACTGAGGGAGTGCTGCATTCTCAGAGGGTCAGTACTGAGGGAGTGCTGCAGTGTCAGATGGTCATGACTGTGGGAGTACTGAACTGTTGGATGTTCAGTACTGAGGGAGTGCTGCATTGTCGGAGGGTCAGTACTGAGGGAGTGCTGCACTGTCAGAGGGTCAGTACTGAGGGAGTGCTGCACTGTTGGAGGGTCAGTACTGAGGGGGTGCTGCACTGTTGGAGGGTCAGTACTGAGGGAGTGCTGCACTGTCGGAGGGTCAGTACTGAGGGAGGGCTACAATGTCAAAGTGTCAGTACTGAGGGAGAGCTGCACTGTCAGAGTGTCAGTACTGAGGGAGTGCTGCACTGTCAGAGCGTCAGTACTCAGGGAGCGCTGCACAGTGGGAGGGTCAGTACGGATGGAGTGCTGCACTGTCGGAGGGTCACTACTGACTGAATGCTGCACTTCTGAAGGGTCAGTACTGAGAGAGCGCTGCATTCTCAGAGGGTCAGTACTGAAGGAGTGCTGCAGTGTCAGATGGTCAGTACTGAGGAAGTGCTGCAGTGTCAGAGGGTCATGACTGTGGGAGTACTGAACTGTTGGATGTTCAGTACTGAGGGAGTGCTGCATTGTCGGAGGGTCACTACTGAATGAGTGCTGTACTATGGGAGGGTCAGTACTGAGGGAGTGCTGCACTGTTGGAGGTTCAGTACTGAGGGAGTGCTGCACTGTCGGAGGTTCAGTACTGAGGGGGTGCTGCACTGTCAGAGTGTCAGTACTGAGGGAGTGCTGCACTGTCAGAGGGTCAGTACTGAGGGAGTGCTGCACTGTCAGTGGGTCAGCACTAAGGGAGCACTGCACTGTCGGGGGGTATTTACTGTGGGGGTGCTAGATTGTCGGAGGTTCTGTGCAGAGGCACTGCCTAGCTATCGGAGAGTCAGTGCTGAGGGAGTGCCATGCTGTTGGAGGGTCAGTACTGAGGGAGTCCTGCACTGTCGTAGGGTCAGTACTGAGGGAATCCTGCACTCTCAGAGGGTCTGTACTGACGGAGTGCCGCACTGTCGGAGGATGAATGCTGAGTGAGTGCTGAACTGTTGGATGTTCACTGCTGAGGGAGAGCTGCACTGTCAGCGGGTCAGTACTGAGGGAGTGCTGCACTGTCAGAGGGTTAGTACTGAGGGAGTGCTGCACTATGGGAGGGACAGTACAGAGGGTGTGCTGCACTGTCGGAGGGTCAGTACAGAGGGAGTGCGGCCCTGTCGAAGGGTTAGTACTGAGGGAATGCTGCACTGTCGGAGGGTCAGTACTGAGGGAGTGCTGCACTGTCGGAGGGTCAGTACTGAGGGAGTGCTGCACTGTCAGAGGGTCAGTACTGAGGGAGCGCTGCACTGTCGGAGGGTCAGTACTGATGGAGGGCTGCACTGTCGGAGGGTCAGTACAGACGGAGTGCTGCATTGTCGTAGGGTCAGTACTGGGGGAGTGCTTCACTGTCGGAGGGTCAGTACTGAGGGAGTGCTGCACTGTCAGAGGGTCAGTACTAAGGGAGTGCTGCACTGTCGGAGAGTCAAGACTGAGGGAGTCCTGCACTCTCAGAGGGCTGTACTGACGGAGTGCCGCATTGTCGGAGGATGAAGGCTGAGGGAGTGCTGCATTGTCTGAGGGTCAAAACTAAGTGACCTCTGCACTGTAAGAGGGTCAATACTGAGAGAGCGCTGCACTGTCAAAGTGTCAGTACTGAGGGAGTGCTGCACAGTCAGACGATCAGTACTGAGGGAGTGCTGCACTGTCGGAGAGTCAGTACTGAGGGAGTGCTGCATGGTCAGAGGGTCAGTACTGAGGGAGTGCTGCACTGTCGGAGGATCAGTACTGAGGGAGTGCTGCACTGTCAGGGTTTCAGTACTGAGGGAGTGCTGCACTGTCAGAGGGTCAGTACTGAGGGAGTGCTGCATGGTCAGAAGGTCAGTACTGAGGGAGTGCTGCACTATGGGAGGGTCTGTATGGGGAGTGCTGCACTGTCGGAGGTTCAGTACTGAGGGAGTGCTGCACTGTCGGAGGGTCAGTACAGAGGGAGTGCTGCCCTGTCGAAGGGTTAGTACTGAGGGAATGCTGCACTGTCGGAGGGTCAGTACTGATGGAGGGCTGCACTGTCGGAGGGTCAGTACAGACGGAGTGCTGCATTGTCGTAGGGTCAGTACTGGGGGAGTGCTGCACTGTCGGAGGGTCAGTACTAAGGGAGTGCTGCATTGTCTGAGGGTCAAAACTGAGTGACCTCTGCACTGTAAGAGGGTCTATACTGAGAGAGCGCTGCACTGTCAAAGTGTCAGTACTGAGGGAGTGCTGCACAGTCAGCGGGTCAGTAATGAGGGAATGCTGCACTGTCAGAGGGTCAATACTGAGGGAGTGCTGCACTGTCAAAGTATCAGTACTGATGGAGCGCTGCACTGTGGGAGGGTCAGTACTGAGGGAGTGCTGCACTGTCAGAGGATCAGTACTGAGGGAGTGCTGCACTGTCGGAGGGTCAGCACTGAGGGAGAGTTGCACTGTCAGAAGGTCAGTACTGAGGGAGTGCTGCACTGTCGGAGGGTCAGTAATGAGGGAGAGTTGCACTGTCGGAGGGTCAGTACTGAGGGAGAGCCACTCTGTCGGAGTGTCAGTACTGAGGGAGAGCTGCAGTGTCAGAGGGTCAAGACTGAGGAAGTGCTGCAGAGTCAGAGGGTCAGTACTGAGGGAGTGCTGCACTGTCAGTGGGTCAAGACTGAGGGAGTGCTGAACTGTTGGATGTTCAGTACTGAGGGAGTGCGGCACCTTCAGAGGGTCAGTACTGAGGGAGTGCTGCACTGTCGGAGGGTCAGTACTGAGGGAGTGCTGCACTGTCGGAGGGTCAGTACTGAGGGAGTGCTGCACTATGGGAGGGTCAGTAGAGGCAGTGCTACACTGTCGGAGGGTCAGTTCTGAGGGAGTGCTGCAGTGTCAGAGGGTCAGTACTGAGGGAGTGCTGCACTGTCGGAGGGTCAGTACTGAGGGAGTGCTGCAGTGTCAGAGGGTCAGTACTGAGGGAGTGCTGCACTGTCGGAGGGTCAGTACTGAGGGAGTGCCGCAGTGTCAGATGGTCAAGACTGAGGGAGTGCTGCCATGTCAGAGGGTCAGTACTGAGGGAGTGCTGCACTGTCGGAGGGTCAGTACTGAGGGAGTGCTGCACTGTCGGAGGGTCAGTATTGAGGGAGTGCTGCAGTTTTGGAGGGTCAGCACTGAAGGAGTGCTGCACTGTCAGATGGTCAGTACTGAGGGAGTGCTGCACTGTCGGAGGGTCAAGACTGAGGGAGTACAGAACTGTTGGATGTTCACTGCTGAGGGAGTGCTGCACTGTCAGAGGGTCAGTATTGAGGGAGTGCTGCACTGTCAGAGGATCAGTGCTGAGTGAGTGCTGCACTATGGGAGGGTCAGTACAGAGGGAGTGCTGCATTGTCGGAGGGTCAGTACTGAGGGAGTGCTGCACTGTCAGAGGGTCAGTACTGAGGGAGCGTGGCACTGTCAGAGGGTCAGTACTGATGGAGTGCTGCACTGCTGGAGGGTCAGTACTGAGGGAGTGCTGCATTGTCACGAGGTCAGTACTTAGGGACTGCCTAGCTTTCGTATAGTCAGTGCTGAGAGAGTGCCATGCGGTTGGAGGTTCAGTAGTGATGGAGTGCTGCAGTGTCGGAGATACAGTACTGAGGGAGTGCTGCACTGTTGGAGTGTCAGTACTGAGGGAGTGCTGCACTGTCAGAGGGTTAGTACTGAGGGAGTGCTGCACCATGGGAGGGACAGTACAGAGGGTGTGCTGCACTGTCGGAGGGTCAGTACAGAGGGAGTGCGGCCCTGTCGAAGGGTTAGTACTGAGGGAATGCTGCACTGTCGGAGGGTCAGTACTGAGGGAGTGCTGCACTGTCGGAGGGTCAGTACTGAGGGAGTGCTGCACTGTCGGAGGGTCAGTACTGAGGGAGTGCTGCACTGTCAGAGGGTCAGTACTGAGGGAGTGCTGCACTGGCAGAGGGTCAGTACTGAGGGAGTGCTGCACTGTCAGAGGATCAGTACTGAGGGAGCGCTGCACTGTCGGAGGGTCAGTACTGATGGAGGGCTGCACTGTCGGAGGGTCAGTACAGACGGAGTGCTGCATTGTCGTAGGGTCAGTACTGGGGGAGTGCTGCACTGTCGGAGGGTCAGTACTGAGGGAGTGCTGCACTGTCAGAGGGTCAGTACTAAGGGAGTGCTGCACTGTCGGAGAGTCAAGACTGAGGGAGTCCTGCACTCTCAGAGGGCTGTACTGACGGAGTGCCGCATTGTCGGAGGATGAAGGCTGAGGGAGTGCTGCATTGTCTGAGGGTCAAAACTAAGTGACCTCTGCACTGTAAGAGGGTCAATACTGAGAGAGCGCTGCACTGTCAAAGTGTCAGTACTGAGGGAGTGCTGCACAGTCAGACGATCAGTACTGAGGGAGTGCTGCACTGTCGGAGAGACAGTACTGAGGGAGTGCTGCATGGTCAGAGGGTCAGTACTGAGGGAGTGCTGCACTGTCGGAGGATCAGTACTGAGGGAGCGCTGCACTGTCAGGGTTTCAGTACTGAGGGAGTGCTGCATGGTCAGAAGGTCAGTACTGAGGGAGTGCTGCACTATGGGAGGGTCTGTATGGGGAGTGCTGCACTGTCGGAGGTTTAGTACTGAGGGAGTGCTGCACTGTCGGAGGGTCAGTACTGAGGGAGTGCTGCACTGTCAGAGGGTCAGTAGTGAGAGAGTGCTGCACTGTCAGAGGTTCAGTATGAGGGAGTGCTACATTGTCAGATGGTCAGTAGTGAGGGAGTGCTGCACTGTCGGAGGGTCAGTACTGAGGGAGTGCTGCACTGTGGGAGAGTCAGTAATGAGGGAGTGCTGCACTGTCGGGGGGTATTTACTGTGGGGATGCTAGATTTTCGGAGGTTCTGTGCAGAGGCACTGCCTAGCTATCGGAGAGTCAGTGCTGAGAGAGTGCCATGCTGTTGGAGGGTCAGTACTGAGGGAGTCCTGCACTGTCGTAGGGTCAGTACTGAGGGGGTCCTGTACTCTCAGAGGGTATGTACTGACGGAGTGCCGCACTGTCGGAGGATGAATGCTGAGTGAGTGCTGAACTGTTGGATGTTCACTGCTGAGGGAGAGCTGCACTGTCAGCGGGTCAGTACTGAGGGAGTGCTGCACTGTCAGAGGGTTAGTACTGAGGGAGTGCTGCACTATGGGAGGGACAGTACAGAGGGAGTGCTGCACTGTCGGAGGGTCAGTACTGAGGGAGTGCTGCACTATGGGAGGGACAGTACAGAGGGAGTGCTGCACTGTCGGAGGGTCAGTACTAAGGGAGTGCTGCCCTGTCGAAGGGTTAGTACTGAGGGAATGCTGCACTGTCGGAGGGTCAGTACTGATGGAGGGCTGCACTGTCGGAGGGTCAGTACAGACGGAGTGCTGCATTGTCGTAGGGTCAGTACTGGGGGAGTGCTGCACTGTCGGAGGGTCAGTACTGAGGGAGTGCTGCACTGTCGGAGGGTCAGTACTAAGGGAGTGCTGCATTGTCTGAGGGTCAAAACTGAGTGACCTCTGCACTGTAAGAGGGTCTATACTGAGAGAGCGCTGCACTGTCAAAGTGTCAGTACTGAGGGAGTGCTGCACAGTCAGCGGGTCAGTAATGAGGGAATGCTGCACTGTCAGAGGGTCAATACTGAGGGAGTGCTGCACTGTCAAAGTATCAGTACTGATGGAGCGCTGCACTGTGGGAGGGTCAGTACTGAGGGAGTGCTGCACTGTCAGAGGATCAGTACTGAGGGAGTGCTGCACTGTCGGAGGGTCAGCACTGAGGGAGAGTTGCACTGTCAGAAGGTCAGTACTGAGGGAGTGCTGCACTGTCGGAGGGTCAGTAATGAGGGAGAGTTGCACTGTCGGAGGGTCAGTACTGAGGGAGAGCCACACTGTCGGAGTGTCAGTACTGAGGGAGAGCTGCAGTGTCAGAGGGTCAAGACTGAGGAAGTGCTGCAGAGTCAGAGGGTCAGTACTGAGGGAGTGCTGCACTGTCAGTGGGTCAAGACTGAGGGAGTGCTGAACTGTTGGATGTTCAGTACTGAGGGAGTGCGGCACATTCAGAGGGTCAGTACTGAGGGAGTGCTGCACTGTCGGAGGGTCAGTACTGAGGGAGTGCTGCACTGTCGGAGGGTCAGTACTGAGGGAGTGCTGCACTATGGGAGGGTCAGTAGAGGCAGTGCTGCACTGTCGGAGGGTCAGTTCTGAGGGAGTGCTGCAGTGTCAGAGGGTCAGTACTGAGGGAGTGCTGCACTGTCGGAGGGTCAGTACTGAGGGAGTGCTGCAGTGTCAGAGGGTCAGTACTGAGGGAGTGCTGCACTGTCGGAGGGTCAGTACTGAGGGAGTGCCGCAGTGTCAGATGGACAAGACTGAGGTAGTGCTGCCATGTCAGAGGGTCAGTACTGAGGGAGTGCTGCACTGTCGGAGGGTCAGTACTGAGGGAGTGCTGCACTGTCGGAGGGTCAGTATTGAGGGAGTGCTGCAGTTTTGGAGTGTCAGCACTGAAGGAGTGCTGCACTGTCAGAGGGTCAGTACTGAGGGAGTGCTGCACTGTCGGAGGGTCAAGACTGAGGGAGTACAGAACTGTTGGATGTTCACTGCTGAGGGAGTGCTGCACTGTCAGATGGTCAGTATTGAGGGAGTGCTGCACTGTCAGAGGATCAGTGCTGAGTGAGTGCTGCACTATGGGAGGGTCAGTACAGAGGGAGTGCTGCATTGTCGGAGGGTCAGTACTGAGGGAGTGCTGCACTGTCAGAGGGTCAGTACTGAGGGAGGGTGGCACTGTCAGAGGGTCAGTACTGATGGAGTGCTGCACTGCTGGAGGGTCAGTACTGAGGGAGTGCTGCATTGTCACGAGGTCAGTACTTAGGGACTGCCTAGCTTTCGGATAGTCAGTGCTGAGAGAGTGCCATGCGGTTGGAGGTTCAGTAGTGATGGAGTGCTGCAGTGTCGGAGATACAGTACTGAGGGAGTGCTGCACTGTTGGAGTGTCAGTACTGAGGGAGTGCTGCACTGTCAGAGGGTTAGTACTGAGGGAGTGCTGCACTATGGGAGGGACAGTACAGAGGGTGTGCTGCACTGTCGGAGGGTCAGTACAGAGGGAGTGCGGCCCTGTCGAAGGGTTAGTACTGAGGGAATGCTGCACTGTCGGAGGGTCAGTACTGAGGGAGTGCTGCACTGTCGGAGGGTCAGTACTGAGGGAGTGCTGCACTGTCAGAGGGTCAGTACTGAGGGAGTGCTGCACTGGCAGAGGGTCAGTACTGAGGGAGTGCTGCACTGTCGGAGGGTCAGTACTGATGGAGGGCTGCACTGTCGGAGGGTCAGTACAGACGGAGTGCTGCATTGTCGTAGGGTCAGTACTGGGGGAGTGCTGCACTGTCGGAGGGTCAGTACTGAGGGAGTGCTGCACTGTCAGAGGGTCAGTACTAAGGGAGTGCTGCACTGTCGGAGAGTCAAGACTGAGGGAGTCCTGCACTCTCAGAGGGCTGTACTGATGGAGTGCCGCATTGTCGGAGGATGAAGGCTGAGGGAGTGCTGCATTGTCTGAGGGTCAAAACTAAGTGACCTCTGCACTGTAAGAGGGTCAATACTGAGAGAGCGCTGCACTGTCAAAGTGTCAGTACTGAGGGAGTGCTGCACAGTCAGACGATCAGTACTGAGGGAGTGCTGCACTGTCGGAGAGTCAGTACTGAGGGAGTGCTGCATGGTCAGAGGGTCAGTACTGAGGGAGTGCTGCACTGTCGGAGGCTCAGTACTGAGGCAGCGCCGCACTGTCAGGGTTTCAGTACTGAGGGAGTGCTGCATGGTCAGAAGGTCAGTACTGAGGGAGTGCTGCACTATGGGAGGGTCTGTATGGGGAGTGCTGCACTGTCGGAGGGTCAGTACTGAGGGAGTGCTGCACTGTCAGAGGGTCAGTAGTGAGAGAGTGCTGCACTGTCAGAGGCTCAGTATGAGGGAGTGCTACATTGTCAGATGGTCAGTAGTGAGGGAGTGCTGCACTGTCGGAGGGTCAGTACTGAGGGAGTGCTGCACTGTGGGAGAGTCAGTAATGAGGGAGTGCTGCACTGTCGGGGGGTATTTACTGTGGGGATGCTAGATTGTCGGAGGTTCTGTGCAGAGGCACTGCCTAGCTATCGGAGAGTCAGTGCTGAGAGAGTGCCATGCTGTCGTAGGGTCAGTACTGAGGGGGTCCTGTACTCTCAGAGGGTATGTACTGACGGAGTGCCGCACTGTCGGAGGATGAATGCTGAGTGAGTGCTGAACTGTTGGATGTTCACTGCTGAGGGAGAGCTGCACTGTCAGCGGGTCAGTACTGAGGGAGTGCTGCACTGTCAGAGGGTTAGTACTGAGGGAGTGCTGCACTATGGGAGGGACAGTACAGAGGGAGTGCTGCACTGTCGGAGGGTCAGTACAGAGGGAGTGCTGCCCTGTCGAAGGGTTAGTACTGAGGGAATGCTGCACTGTCGGAGGGTCAGTACTGATGGAGGGCTGCACTGTCGGAGGGTCAGTACAGACGGAGTGCTGCATTGTCGTAGGGTCAGTACTGGTGGAGTGCTGCACTGTCGGAGGGTCAGTACTGAGGGAGTGCTGCACTGTCGGAGGGTCAGTACTAAGGGAGTGCTGCATTGTCTGAGGGTCAAAACTGAGTGACCTCTGCACTGTAAGAGGGTCTATACTGAGAGAGCGCTGCACTGTCAAAGTGTCAGTAATGAGGGAATGCTGCACTGTCAGAGGGTCAATACTGAGGGAGTGCTGCACTGTCAAAGTATCAGTACTGATGGAGCGCTGCACTGTGGGAGGGTCAGTACAGAGGGAGTGCTGCATTGTCGGAGGGTCAGTACTGAGGGAGTGCTGCACTGTCAGAGGGTCAGTACTGAGGGAGCGTGGCACTGTCAGAGGGTCAGTACTGATGGAGTGCTGCACTGCTGGAGGGTCACTACTGAGGGAGTGCTGCATTGTCACGAGGTCAGTAATTAGGGACTGCCTAGCTTTCGGATAGTCAGTGCTGAGAGAGTGCCATGCGGTTGGAGGTTCAGTAGTGATGGAGTGCTGCAGTGTCGGAGATACAGTACTGAGGGAGTGCTGCACTGTTGGAGTGTCAGTACTGAGGGAGTGCTGCACTGTCGGAGGTACAGTACTGAGGGAGTGCTGCACTGTCGGAGGGTCAGTACTGAGGGAGAGTTGCACTGTCAGAAGGTCAGTACTGAGGGAGTGCTGCACTGTCGGAGGGTCAGTAATGAGGGAGAGTTGCACTGTCGGAGGGTCAGTACTGAGGGAGAGCCACACTGTCGGAGTGTCAGTACTGAGGGAGAGCTGCAGTGTCAGAGGGTCAAGACTGAGGAAGTGCTGCAGAGTCAGAGGGTCAGTACTGAGGGAGTGCTGCACTGTCAGTGGGTCAAGACTGAGGGAGTGCTGAACTGTTGGATGTTCAGTACTGAGGGAGTGCGGCACCTTCAGAGGGTCAGTACTGAGGGAGTGCTGCACTGTCGGAGGGTCAGTACTGAGGGAGTGCTGCACTGTCGGAGGGTCAGTACTGAGGGAGTGCTGCACTATGGGAGGGTCAGTAGAGGCAGTGCTGCACTGTCGGAGGGTCAGTTCTGAGGGAGTGCTGCAGTGTCAGAGGGTCAGTACTGAGGGAGTGCTGCACTGTCGGAGGGTCAGTACTGAGGGAGTGCTGCAGTGTCAGAGGGTCAGTACTGAGGGAGTGCTGCACTGTCGGAGGGTCAGTACTGAGGGAGTGCCGCAGTGTCAGATGGTCAAGACTGAGGGAGTGCTGCCATGTCAGAGGGTCAGTACTGAGGGAGTGCTGCACTGTCGGAGGGTCAGTACTGAGGGAGTGCTGCACTGTCGGAGGGTCAGTATTGAGGGAGTGCTGCAGTTTTGGAGGGTCAGCACTGAAGGAGTGCTGCACTGTCAGAGGGTCAGTACTGAGGGAGTGCTGCACTGTCGGAGGGTCAAGACTGAGGGAGTACAGAACTGTTGGATGTTCACTGCTGAGGGAGTGCTGCACTGTCAGAGGGTCAGTATTGAGGGAGTGCTGCACTGTCAGAGGATCAGTGCTGAGTGAGTGCTGCACTATGGGAGGGTCAGTACAGAGGGAGTGCTGCATTGTCGGAGGGTCAGTACTGATGGAGTGCTGCACTGCTGGAGGGTCAGTACTGAGGGAGTGCTGCATTGTCACGAGGTCAGTACTTAGGGACTGCCTAGCTTTCGGATAGTCAGTGCTGAGAGAGTGCCATGCGGTTGGAGGTTCAGTAGTGATGGAGTGCTGCAGTGTCGGAGATACAGTACTGAGGGAGTGCTGCACTGTTGGAGTGTCAGTACTGAGGGAGTGCTGCACTGTCGGAGGTACAGTACTGAGGGAGTGCTGCACTGTCGGAGGGTCAGTACTGAGGGAGTGCTCCACTGTCAGAGGGTCAGTGCTGAGGGAGTGCTGTGCAGTCGAGGGTTCAGTACTGAGGGAGTGCTCCACTATCGGAGGGTCAGTACTGAGGGAGTGCTGCACTGTCGGAGGATCAGTACTGAGGGAGTGCCGCACTGTCAGAGGGTCAGTACTGAGGGAGTGCTGCGCTGTCAGAGGGTCAGTACTGAGGGAGTGCTGCACTGTCAAAGTATCAGTACTGAGGGAGTGCTGCACTGTCAGAATGTCAGTACTGATGGAGTGCTGCACTGTTAGGGGGTCAGTACTGAGGGAGTGCTGCACTGTCGGAGGGTCAGTACTGAGAGAGTGCTGCACTGTCAGCGGGTCAGTAGTGAGAGAGTGCTGCACTGTCAGAGGGTCAGTATGAGGGAGTGCTACATTGTCAGATGGTCAGTAGTGAGGGAGTGCTGCACTGTCGGAGGGTCAGTACTGAGGGAGTGCTGCACTGTGGGAGAGTCAGTAATGGGGAGTGCTGCACTGTCGGGGGGTATTTACTGTGGGGATGCTAGATTGTCGGAGGTTCTGTGCAGAGGCACTGCCTAGCTATCGGAGAGTCAGTGCTGAGAGAGTGCCATGCTGTTGGAGGGTCAGTACTGAGGGAGTCCTGTACTGTCGTAGGGTCAGTACTGAGGGAGTCCTGCACTGTCAGAGGGTCTGTACTGACGGAGTGCCGCACTGTCGGAGGATGAATGCTGAGTGAGTGCTGAACTGTTGGATGTTCACTGCTGAGGGAGAGCTGCACTGTCAGCGGGTCAGTACTGAGGGAGTGCTGCACTGTCAGAGGGTTAGTACTGAGGGAGTGCTGCACTGTGGGAGGGACAGTACAGAGGGAGTGCTTCACTGTCGGAGGGTCAGTACAGAGGGAGTGCGGCCCTGTCGAAGGGTTAGTACTGAGGGAATGCTGCACTGTCGGAGGGTCAGTACTGAGGGAGTGCTGCACTGTCGGAGGGTCAGTACTGGGGGAGTGCTCTACTGTCAGGGCGTCAGTACTGATGGAGGGCTGCACTGTCGGAGGGTCAGTACAGATGGAGTGCTGCATTGTCGTAGGGTCAGTACTGGGGGAGTGCTGCACTGTCGGAGGGTCAGTACTGAGGGAGTGCTGCACTGTCAGAGGGTCAGTACTAAGGGAGTGCTGCACTGTCGGAGAGTCAAGACTGAGGGAGTCCTGCACTCTCAGAGGGCTGTACTGACGGAGTGCCGCATTGTCGGAGGATGAAGGCTGAGGGAGTGCTGCATTGTCTGAGGGTCAAAACTAAGTGACCTCTGCACTGTAAGAGGGTCAATACTGAGAGAGCGCTGCACTGTCAAAGTGTCAGTACTGAGGGAGTGCTGCACAGTCAGACGATCAGTACTGAGGGAGTGCTGCATGGTCAGAGGGTCAGTACTGTGGGAGTGCTGCACTGTCGGAGGATCAGTACTGAGGGAGCGCCGCACTGTCAGGGTTTCAGTACTGAGGGAGTGCTGCATGGTCAGAAGGTCAGTACTGAGGGAGTGCTGCACTATGGGAGGGTCTGTATGGGGAGTGCTGCACTGTCGGAGGTTCAGTACTGAGGGAGTGCTGCACTGTCGGAGGGTCAGTACTGAGGGAGTGCTGCACTGTCAGAGGGTCAGTAGTGAGAGAGTGCTGCACTGTCAGAGACTCAGTATGAGGGAGTGCTACATTGTCAGATGGTCAGTAGTGAGGGAGTGCTGCACTGTCGGAGGGTCAGTACTGAGGGAGTGCTGCACTGTGGGAGAGTCAGTAATGAGGGAGTGCTGCACTGTCGGGGGGTCAGTACTGATGGAGGCCTGCACTGTCGGAGGGTCAGTACAGACGGAGTGCTGCATTGTCGTAGGGTCAGTACTGGGCGAGTGCTGCACTGTCGGAGGGTCAGTACTGAGGGAGTGCTGCACTGTCGGAGGGTCAGTACTAAAGGAGTGCTGCACTGTCGGAGAGTCAATACTGAGGGAGTCCTGCACTCTCAGAGGGCTGTACTGACGGAGTGCCGCATTGTCGGAGGATTAAGGCTGAGGGAGTGCTGCATTGTCTGAGGGTCAAAACTGAGTGACCTCTGCACTGTAAGAGGGTCTATACTGAGAGAGCGCTGCACTGTCAAAGTGTCAGTACTGAGGGAGTGCTGCACAGTCAGCGGGTCAGTAATGAGGGAATGCTGCACTGTCAGAGGGTCAATACTGAGGGAGTGCTGCACTGTCAAAGTATCAGTACTGATGGAGCGCTGCACTGTGGGAGGGTCAGTACTGAGGGAGTGCTGCACTGTCAGAGGATCAGTACTGAGGGAGTGCTGCACTGTCGGAGGGTCAGCACTGAGGGAGAGTTGCACTGTCAGAAGGTCAGTACTGAGGGAGTGCTGCACTGTCGGAGGGTCAGTAATGAGGGAGAGTTGCACTGTCGGAGGGTCAGTACTGAGGGAGAGCCACACTGTCGGAGTGTCAGTACTGAGGGAGAGCTGCAGTGTCAGAGGGTCAAGACTGAGGAAGTGCTGCAGTGTCAGAGGGTCAGTACTGAGGGAGTGCTGCACTGTCAGTGGGTCAAGACTGAGGGAGTGCTGAACTGTTGGATGTTCAGTACTGAGGGAGTGCGGCACCTTCAGAGGGTCAGTACTGAGGGAGTGCTGCACTGTCGGAGGGTCAGTACTGAGGGAGGGCTGCACTGTCGGAGGGTCAGTACTGAGGGAGTGCTGCACTATGGGAGGGTCAGTAGAGGCAGTGCTGCACTGTCGGAGGGTCAGTTCTGAGGGAGTGCTGCAGTGTCAGAGGGTCAGTACTGAGGGAGTGCTGCACTATCGAAGGGTCTGTACTGAGGGAGTGCTGCAGTGTCAGAGGGTCAGTACTGAGGGAGTGCTGCACTGTCGGAGGGTCAGTATTGAGGGAATGCTGCAGTTTTGGAGGGTCAGCACTGAGGGAGTGCTGCACTGTCAGAGGGTCAGTACTGAGGGAGTGCTGCACTGTCGGAGGGTCAAGACTGAGGGAGTACAGAACTGTTGGATGTTCACTGCTGAGGGAGTGCTGCACTGTGAGAGGGTCAGTATTGAGGGAGTGCTGCACTGTCAGAGGATCAGTGCTGAGTGAGTGCTGCACTATGGGAGGGTCAGTACAGAGGGAGTGCTGCATTGTCGGAGGGTCAGTACTGAGGGAGTGCTGCACTGTCAGAGGGTCAGTACTGAGGGAGCGTGGCACTGTCAGAGGGTCAGTACTGATGGAGTGCTGCACTGCTGGAGGGTCAGTACTGAGGGAGTGCTGCATTGTCACGAGGTCAGTACTTAGGGACTGCCTAGCTATCGGATAGTCAGTGCTGAGAGAGTGCCATGCGGTTGGAGGTTCAGTACTGATGGAGTGCTGCACTGTCGGAGATACAGTACTGAGGGAGTGCTGCACTGTTGGAGTGTCAGTACTGAGGGAGTGCTGCACTGTCGGAGGTACAGTACTGAGGGAGTGCTGCACTGTCGGAGGGTCAGTACTGAGGGAGTGCTGCACTGTCAGAGGGTCAGTGCTGAGGGAGTGCTGTACAGTCGAGGGGTCAGTACTGAGGGAGTGCTCCACTATCGGAGGATCAGTACTGAGGGAGCGCTGCACTGTCACGAGGGCTGTCCTGAGGGAGTGCTGATCTGTCAAAGTATCAGTACTGAGGGAGTGCTGCATAGTCAGAGGGTCAGTACTGAGGGAGTGCTGCACTGTCAGAGGGTCAGTACTGAGGGAGTGCTGCGCTGTCAGAGTGTCAGTACTGAGGGAGTGCTGCACTGTCAAAGTATCAGTACTGAGGGAGTGCTGCACTGTCAGAATGTCAGTACTGATGGAGTGCTGCACTGTTAGGGGGTCAGTACTGAGGGAGTGCTGCACTGTCGGAGGGTCAGTACTAAGGGAGTGTTGCACTGTCGGAGGGTCAGTACTGAGGGAGTGCTCCACTGTCGGAGGATCAGTACTGAGCGAGTGCTGCACTGTCAGAGTGTAAGTACCGAGGGAGCTCTGCACTGTCACTAGGTCAGTCCTGAGGGAGTGCTGCACTGTCGGAGGGTCAGTACTGAGGGAGTGCTCCACTGTCGGAGAGTCAGTACTGAGGGAGTGCTCCACTGTCAGAGGGTCAGTACTGAGGTTGTGCCGCACTGTCAGAGTGTCAGTACTGAAGGAGTGCTGCACATTCAGAGCGTCAGTACTGAAGGAGTGCTGCACTGTCAGAGGGTCAGTACTGAGGGAGTGCTGCACTGTTGAAGGGTCATTACTGAGGGAGAGCCGCACTGTCGGAGTGTCAGTACTGAGGGAGCGCTGCAGTGTCAGAGGGTCAAGACTGAGGAAATGCTGCAGTGTCAGAGGGTCAGTACTGAGGGAGTGCTGCACTGTCGGAGGGTCAGTACTGAGGGAGTGCTACACAATCAGAGGTGCAGTACTGAGGGAGTGCTGCAGTGTCAGAGGGTCAGTACTGAGGGAGTGCTGCACTGTCAGAGGGTCAAGACTGAGGGAGTGCGGAAATGATGGATGTTCAGTACTGAGGGAGTGCTGCACTGTCGGAGGGTCAGTACTGAGTGAATGCTGCCTTGTCGGAGGGACAGTACTGAAGGAGTGCTGCACTATGGGAGCGTCAGTAGAGGGAGTGCTGCACTGTCAGAGGGTCAGTTGTGAGAGAGAGCTGCACTGTCAGAGGGTCAGTATGAGGGAGTGCTACATTGTCAGATGGTCAGTATGAGGGAGTGCTGCACTGTCGGAGGGTCAGTACTGAGGGAGTGCTGCACTGTGGGAGAGTCAGTAATGAGGGAGTGCTGCACTGTCGGGGGGTATTTACTGCGGGGGTGCTAGATTGTCGGAGGTTCTGTGCAGAGGCACTGCCTAGCTATCGGAGAGTCAGTGCTGAGAGAGTGCCATGCTGTTGGAGGGTCAGTACTGAGGGAGTCCTGCACTGTCGTAGGGTCAGTACTGAGGGAGTCCTGCACTCTCAGAGGGTATGTACTGACGGAGTGCCGCACTGTCGGAGGATGAATGCTGAGTGAGTGCTGAACTGTTGGATGTTCACTGCTGAGGGAGAGCTGCACTGTCAGCGGGTCAATACTGAGGGAGTGCTGCACTGTCAGAGGGTTAGTACTGAGGGAGTGCTGCACTATGGGAGGGACAGTACACAGGGAGTGCTGCACTATGGGAGGGACAGTACACAGGGAGTGCTGCACTGTCGGAGGGTCAGTACAGAGGGAGTGCTGCCCTGTCGAAGGGTCAGTACTGAGGGAATGCTGCACTGTCGGAGGGTCAGTACTGATGGAGGGCTGCACTGTCGGAGGGTCAGTACAGACGGAGTGCTGCATTGTCGTAGGGTCAGTACTGGGGGAGTGCTGCACTGTCGGAGGGTCAGTGCTGAGGGAGTGCTGCACTGTCGGAGGGTCAGTACTAAAGGAGTGCTGAACTGTCGGAGAGTCAAGACTGAGGGAGTGCTGCACTCTCAGAGGGCTGTACTGACGGAGTGCCGCATTGTCAGAGGATGAAGGCTGAGGGAGTGCTGCATTGTCTGAGGGTCAAAACTGAGTGACCTCTGCACTGTAAGAGGGTCAATACTGAGAGAGCGCTGCACTGTCAAAGTGTCAGTACTGAGGGAGTGCTGCACAGTCAGCGGGTCAGTAATGAGGGAATGCTGCACTGTCAGAGGGTCAATACTGAGGGAGTGCTGCACTGTCAAAGTATCAGTACTGATGGAGCGCTGCACTGTGGGAGGGTCAGTACTGAGGGAGTGCTGCACTGTCAGAGGATCAGTACTGAGGGAGTGCTGCACTGTCGGAGGGTCAGCACTGAGGGAGAGTTGCACTGTCAGAAGGTCAGTACTGAGGGAGAGTTGCACTGTCGGAGGGTCAGTACTGAGGGAGAGCCACACTGTCGGAGTGTCAGTACTGAGGGAGAGCTGCAGTGTCAGAGGGTCAAGACTGAGGAAGTGCTGCAGTGTCAGAGGGTCAGTACTGAGGGAGTGCTGCACTGTCAGTGGGTCAAGACTGAGGGAGTGCTGAACTGTTGGATGTTCAGTACTGAGGGAGTGCGGCACCTTCAGAGGGTCAGTACTGAGGGAGTGCTGCACTGTCGGAGGGTCAGTACTGAGGGAGTGCTGCACTGTCGGAGGGTCAGTACTGAGGGAGTGCTGCACTATGGGAGGGTCAGTAGAGGCAGTGCTGCACTGTCGGAGGGTCAGTTCTGAGGGAGTGCTGCAGTGTCAGAGGGTCAGTACTGAGGGAGTGCTGCACTGTCGGAGGGTCAGTACTGAGGGAGTGCTGCAGTGTCAGAGGGTCAGTACTGAGGGAGTGCTGCACTGTCGGAGGGTCAGTACTGAGGGAGTGCCGCAGTGTCAGATGGACAAGACTGAGGGAGTGCTGCCATGTCAGAGGGTCAGTACTGAGGGAGTGCTGCACTGTCGGAGGGTCAGTACTGAGGGAGTGCTGCACTGTCGGAGGGTCAGTATTGAGGGAGTGCTGCAGTTTTGGAGGGTCAGCACTGAAGGAGTGCTGCACTGTCAGAGGGTCAGTACTGAGGGAGTGCTGCACTGTCGGAGGGTCAAGACTGAGGGAGTACAGAACTGTTGGATGTTCACTGCTGAGGGAGTGCTGCACTGTCAGAGGATCAGTACTGAGGGAGTGCTGCATAGTCAGAGGGTCAGTACTGAGGGAGTGCTGCACTGTCAGAGGGTCAGTACTGAGGGAGTGCTGCGCTGTCAGAGTGTCAGTACTGAGGGAGTGCTGCACTGTCAAAGTATCAGTACTGAGGGAGTGCTGCACTGTCAGAATGTCAGTACTGATGGAGTGCTGCACTGTTAGGGGGTCAGTACTGAGGGAGTGCTGCACTGTCGGAGGGTCAGTACTAAGGGAGTGTTGCACTGTCGGAGGGTCAGTACTGAGGGAGTGCTCCACTGTCGGAGGATCAGTACTGAGCGAGTGCTGCACTGTCAGAGGGTAAGTACCGAGGGAGCTCTGCACTGTCACTAGGTCAGTCCTGAGGGAGTGCTGCACTGTCGGAGGGTCAGTACTGAGGGAGTGCTCCACTGTCGGAGAGTCAGTACTGAGGGAGTGCTCCACTGTCAGAGGGTCAGTACTGAGGTTGTGCCGCACTGTCAGAGTGTCAGTACTGAAGGAGTGCTGCACATTCAGAGCGTCAGTACTGAAGGAGTGCTGCACTGTCAGAGGGTCAGTACTGAGGGAGTGCTGCACTGTTGGAGGGTCAGTACTGAGGGAGAGCCGCACTGTCGGAGTGTCAGTACTGAGGGAGCGCTGCAGTGTCAGAGGGTCAAGACTGAGGAAATGCTGCAGTGTCAGAGGGTCAGTACTGAGGGAGTGCTGCACTGTCGGAGGGTCAGTACTGAGGGAGTGCTACACAATCAGAGGTGCAGTACTGAGGGAGTGCTGCAGTGTCAGAGGGTCAGTACTGAGGGAGTGCTGCACTGTCAGAGGGTCAAGACTGAGGGAGTGCGGAAATGATGGATGTTCAGTACTGAGGGAGTGCTGCACTGTCGGAGGGTCAGTACTGAGTGAATGCTGCCTTGTCGGAGGGACAGTACTGAAGGAGTGCTGCACTATGGGAGCGTCAGTAGAGGGAGTGCTGCACTGTCAGAGGGTCAGTTGTGAGAGAGAGCTGCACTGTCAGAGGGTCAGTATGAGGGAGTGCTACATTGTCAGATGGTCAGTATGAGGGAGTGCTGCACTGTCGGAGGGTCAGTACTGAGGGAGTGCTGCACTGTGGGAGAGTCAGTAATGAGGGAGTGCTGCACTGTCGGGGGGTATTTACTGCGGGGGTGCTAGATTGTCGGAGGTTCTGTGCAGAGGCACTGCCTAGCTATCGGAGAGTCAGTGCTGAGAGAGTGCCATGCTGTTGGAGGGTCAGTACTGAGGGAGTCCTGCACTGTCGTAGGGTCAGTACTGAGGGAGTCCTGCACTCTCAGAGGGTATGTACTGACGGAGTGCCGCACTGTCGGAGGATGAATGCTGAGTGAGTGCTGAACTGTTGGATGTTCACTGCTGAGGGAGAGCTGCACTGTCAGCGGGTCAATACTGAGGGAGTGCTGCACTGTCAGAGGGTTAGTACTGAGGGAGTGCTGCACTATGGGAGGGACAGTACACAGGGAGTGCTGCACTATGGGAGGGACAGTACACAGGGAGTGCTGCACTGTCGGAGGGTCAGTACAGAGGGAGTGCTGCCCTGTCGAAGGGTCAGTACTGAGGGAATGCTGCACTGTCGGAGGGTCAGTACTGATGGAGGGCTGCACTGTCGGAGGGTCAGTACAGACGGAGTGCTGCATTGTCGTAGGGTCAGTACTGGGGGAGTGCTGCACTGTCGGAGGGTCAGTGCTGAGGGAGTGCTGCACTGTCGGAGGGTCAGTACTAAAGGAGTGCTGAACTGTCGGAGAGTCAAGACTGAGGGAGTGCTGCACTCTCAGAGGGCTGTACTGACGGAGTGCCGCATTGTCAGAGGATGAAGGCTGAGGGAGTGCTGCATTGTCTGAGGGTCAAAACTGAGTGACCTCTGCACTGTAAGAGGGTCAATACTGAGAGAGCGCTGCACTGTCAAAGTGTCAGTACTGAGGGAGTGCTGCACAGTCAGCGGGTCAGTAATGAGGGAATGCTGCACTGTCAGAGGGTCAATACTGAGGGAGTGCTGCACTGTCAAAGTATCAGTACTGATGGAGCGCTGCACTGTGGGAGGGTCAGTACTGAGGGAGTGCTGCACTGTCAGAGGATCAGTACTGAGGGAGTGCTGCACTGTCGGAGGGTCAGCACTGAGGGAGAGTTGCACTGTCAGAAGGTCAGTACTGAGGGAGAGTTGCACTGTCGGAGGGTCAGTACTGAGGGAGTGCTGCAGTGTCAGAGGGTCAGTACTGAGGGAGTGCTGCACTGTCGGAGGGTCAGTACTGAGGGAGTGCCGCAGTGTCAGATGGACAAGACTGAGGGAGTGCTGCCATGTCAGAGGGTCAGTACTGAGGGAGTGCTGCACTGTCGGAGGGTCAGTACTGAGGGAGTGCTGCACTGTCGGAGGGTCAGTATTGAGGGAGTGCTGCAGTTTTGGAGGGTCAGCACTGAAGGAGTGCTGCACTGTCAGAGGGTCAGTACTGAGGGAGTGCTGCACTGTCGGAGGGTCAAGACTGAGGGAGTACAGAACTGTTGGATGTTCACTGCTGAGGGAGTGCTGCACTGTCAGAGGATCAGTACTGAGGGAGTGCTGCATAGTCAGAGGGTCAGTACTGAGGGAGTGCTGCACTGTCAGAGGGTCAGTACTGAGGGAGTGCTGCGCTGTCAGAGTGTCAGTACTGAGGGAGTGCTGCACTGTCAAAGTATCAGTACTGAGGGAGTGCTGCACTGTCAGAATGTCAGTACTGATGGAGTGCTGCACTGTTAGGGGGTCAGTACTGAGGGAGTGCTGCACTGTCGGAGGGTCAGTACTAAGGGAGTGTTGCACTGTCGGAGGGTCAGTACTGAGGGAGTGCTCCACTGTCGGAGGATCAGTACTGAGCGAGTGCTGCACTGTCAGAGGGTAAGTACCGAGGGAGCTCTGCACTGTCACTAGGTCAGTCCTGAGGGAGTGCTGCACTGTCGGAGGGTCAGTACTGAGGGAGTGCTCCACTGTCGGAGAGTCAGTACTGAGGGAGTGCTCCACTGTCAGAGGGTCAGTACTGAGGTTGTGCCGCACTGTCAGAGTGTCAGTACTGAAGGAGTGCTGCACATTCAGAGCGTCAGTACTGAAGGAGTGCTGCACTGTCAGAGGGTCAGTACTGAGGGAGTGCTGCACTGTTGGAGGGTCAGTACTGAGGGAGAGCCGCACTGTCGGAGTGTCAGTACTGAGGGAGCGCTGCAGTGTCAGAGGGTCAAGACTGAGGAAATGCTGCAGTGTCAGAGGGTCAGTACTGAGGGAGTGCTGCACTGTCGGAGGGTCAGTACTGAGGGAGTGCTACACAATCAGAGGTGCAGTACTGAGGGAGTGCTGCAGTGTCAGAGGGTCAGTACTGAGGGAGTGCTGCACTGTCAGAGGGTCAAGACTGAGGGAGTGCGGAAATGATGGATGTTCAGTACTGAGGGAGTGCTGCACTGTCGGAGGGTCAGTACTGAGTGAATGCTGCCTTGTCGGAGGGACAGTACTGAAGGAGTGCTGCACTATGGGAGCGTCAGTAGAGGGAGTGCTGCACTGTCAGAGGGTCAGTTGTGAGAGAGAGCTGCACTGTCAGAGGGTCAGTATGAGGGAGTGCTACATTGTCAGATGGTCAGTATGAGGGAGTGCTGCACTGTCGGAGGGTCAGTACTGAGGGAGTGCTGCACTGTGGGAGAGTCAGTAATGAGGGAGTGCTGCACTGTCGGGGGGTATTTACTGCGGGGGTGCTAGATTGTCGGAGGTTCTGTGCAGAGGCACTGCCTAGCTATCGGAGAGTCAGTGCTGAGAGAGTGCCATGCTGTTGGAGGGTCAGTACTGAGGGAGTCCTGCACTGTCGTAGGGTCAGTACTGAGGGAGTCCTGCACTCTCAGAGGGTATGTACTGACGGAGTGCCGCACTGTCGGAGGATGAATGCTGAGTGAGTGCTGAACTGTTGGATGTTCACTGCTGAGGGAGAGCTGCACTGTCAGCGGGTCAATACTGAGGGAGTGCTGCACTGTCAGAGGGTTAGTACTGAGGGAGTGCTGCACTATGGGAGGGACAGTACACAGGGAGTGCTGCACTATGGGAGGGACAGTACACAGGGAGTGCTGCACTGTCGGAGGGTCAGTACAGAGGGAGTGCTGCCCTGTCGAAGGGTCAGTACTGAGGGAATGCTGCACTGTCGGAGGGTCAGTACTGATGGAGGGCTGCACTGTCGGAGGGTCAGTACAGACGGAGTGCTGCATTGTCGTAGGGTCAGTACTGGGGGAGTGCTGCACTGTCGGAGGGTCAGTGCTGAGGGAGTGCTGCACTGTCGGAGGGTCAGTACTAAAGGAGTGCTGAACTGTCGGAGAGTCAAGACTGAGGGAGTGCTGCACTCTCAGAGGGCTGTACTGACGGAGTGCCGCATTGTCAGAGGATGAAGGCTGAGGGAGTGCTGCATTGTCTGAGGGTCAAAACTGAGTGACCTCTGCACTGTAAGAGGGTCAATACTGAGAGAGCGCTGCACTGTCAAAGTGTCAGTACTGAGGGAGTGCTGCACAGTCAGCGGGTCAGTAATGAGGGAATGCTGCACTGTCAGAGGGTCAATACTGAGGGAGTGCTGCACTGTCAAAGTATCAGTACTGATGGAGCGCTGCACTGTGGGAGGGTCAGTACTGAGGGAGTGCTGCACTGTCAGAGGATCAGTACTGAGGGAGTGCTGCACTGTCGGAGGGTCAGCACTGAGGGAGAGTTGCACTGTCAGAAGGTCAGTACTGAGGGAGAGTTGCACTGTCGGAGGGTCAGTACTGAGGGAGAGCCACACTGTCGGAGTGTCAGTACTGAGGGAGAGCTGCAGTGTCAGAGGGTCAAGACTGAGGAAGTGCTGCAGTGTCAGAGGGTCAGTACTGAGGGAGTGCTGCACTGTCAGTGGGTCAAGACTGAGGGAGTGCTGAACTGTTGGATGTTCAGTACTGAGGGAGTGCGGCACCTTCAGAGGGTCAGTACTGAGGGAGTGCTGCACTGTCGGAGGGTCAGTACTGAGGGAGTGCTGCACTGTCGGAGGGTCAGTACTGAGGGAGTGCTGCACTATGGGAGGGTCAGTAGAGGCAGTGCTGCACTGTCGGAGGGTCAGTTCTGAGGGAGTGCTGCAGTGTCAGAGGGTCAGTACTGAGGGAGTGCTGCACTGTCGGAGGGTCAGTACTGAGGGAGTGCTGCAGTGTCAGAGGGTCAGTACTGAGGGAGTGCTGCACTGTCGGAGGGTCAGTACTGAGGGAGTGCCGCAGTGTCAGATGGACAAGACTGAGGGAGTGCTGCCATGTCAGAGGGTCAGTACTGAGGGAGTGCTGCACTGTCGGAGGGTCAGTACTGAGGGAGTGCTGCACTGTCGGAGGGTCAGTATTGAGGGAGTGCTGCAGTTTTGGAGGGTCAGCACTGAAGGAGTGCTGCACTGTCAGAGGGTCAGTACTGAGGGAGTGCTGCACTGTCGGGGGGTCAAGACTGAGGGAGTACAGAACTGTTGGATGTTCACTGCTGAGGGAGTGCTGCACTGTCAGAGGATCAGTGCTGAGTGAGTGCTGCACTATGGGAGGGTCAGTACAGAGGGAGTGCTGCATTGTCGGAGGGTCAGTACTGAGGGAGTGCTGCACTGTCAGAGGGTCAGTACTGAGGGAGTGCTGCACTGTGGGAGAGTCAGTAATGAGGGAGTGCTGCACTGTCGGGGGGTCAGTACTGATGGAGGGCTGCACTGTCGGAGGGTCAGTACAGACGGAGTGCTGCATTGTCGTAGGGTCAGTACTGTGCGAGTGCTGCACTGTCGGAGGGTCAGTACTGAGGGAGTGCTGCACTGTCGGAGGGTCAGTACTAAAGGAGTGCTGCACTGTCGGAGAGTCAAGACTGAGGGAGTCCTGCACTCTCAGAGGGCTGTACTGACGGAGTGCCGCATTGTCGGAGGATGAAGGCTGAGGGAGTGCTGCATTGTCTGAGGGTCAAAACTGAGTGACCTCTGCACTGTAAGAGGGTCTATACTGAGAGAGCGCTGCACTGTCAAAGTGTCAGTACTGAGGGAGTGCTGCACAGTCAGCGGGTCAGTAATGAGGGAATGCTGCACTGTCAGAGGGTCAATACTGAGGGAGTGCTGCACTGTCAAAGTATCAGTACTGATGGAGCGCTGCACTGTGGGAGGGTCAGTACTGAGGGAGTGCTGCACTGTCAGAGGATCAGTACTGAGGGAGTGCTGCACTGTCGGAGGGTCAGTAATGAGGGAGAGTTGCACTGTCGGAGGGTCAGTACTGAGGGAGAGCCACACTGTCGGAGTGTCAGTACTGAGGGAGAGCTGCAGTGTCAGAGGGTCAAGACTGAGGAAGTGCTGCAGTGTCAGAGGGTCAGTACTGAGGGAGTGCTGCACTGTCAGTGGGTCAAGACTGAGGGAGTGCTGAACTGTTGGATGTTCAGTACTGAGGGAGTGCGGCACCTTCAGAGGGTCAGTACTGAGGGAGTGCTGCACTGTCGGAGGGTCAGTACTGAGGGAGTGCTGCACTGTCGGAGGGTCAGTACTGAGGGAGTGCTGCACTGTGGGAGGGGCAGTAGAGGCAGTGCTGCACTGTCGGAGGGTCAGTTCTGAGGGAGTGCTGCAGTGTCAGAGGGTCAGTACTGAGGGAGTGCTGCACTGTCGGAGATACAGTACTGAGGGAGTGCTGCACTGTTGGAGTGTCAGTACTGAGGGAGTGCTGCACTGTCGGAGGTACAGTACTGAGGGAGTGCTGCACTGTCGGAGGGTCAGTACTGAGGGAGTGCTGCACTGTCAGAGGGTCAGTGCTGAGGGAGTGCTGTACAGTCGAGGGGTCAGTACTGAGGGAGTGCTCCACTATCGGAGGGTCAGTACTGAGGGAGTGCTGCACTGTCGGAGGATCAGTACTGAGGGAGCGCTGCACTGTCACGAGGGCTGTCCTGAGGGAGTGCTGATCTGTCAAAGTATCAGTACTGAGGGAGTGCTGCATAGTCAGAGGGTCAGTACTGAGGGAGTGCTGCACTGTCAGAGGGTCAGTACTGAGGGAGTGCTGCGCTGTCAGAGTGTCAGTACTGAGGGAGTGCTGCACTGTCAAAGTATCAGTACCAAGGGAGCTCTGCACTGTCACTAGGTCAGTCCTGAGGGAGTGCTGCACTGTCGGAGGGTCAGTACTGAGGGAGTGCTCCACTGTCAGAGGGTCAGTACTGAAGGAGTGCTGCACATTCAGAGCGTCAGTACTGAAGGAGTGCTGCACTGTCGGAGGGTCAGTACTGAGGGAGAGCCGCACTGTCGGAGTGTCAGTACTGAGGGAGCGCTGCAGTGTCAGAGGGTCAAGACTGAGGAAATGCTGCAGTGTCAGAATGTCAGTACTGAGGGAGTGCTGCACTGTCGGAGGGTCAGTACTGAGGGAGTGCTACACAATCAGAGGTGCAGTACTGAGGGAGTGCTGCAGTGTCAGAGGGTCAGTACTGAGGGAGTGCTGCACTGTCAGAGGGTCAAGACTGAGGGAGTGCGGAACTGATGGATGTTCAGTACTGAGGGAGTGCTGCACTGTCGGAGGGTCAGTACTGAGTGAATGCTGCCTTGTCGGAGGGACAGTACTGAAGGAGTGCTGCACTATGGGAGCGTCAGTAGAGGGAGTGCTGCACTGTCAGAGGGTCAGTAATGAGAGAGAGCTGCACTGTCAGAGGGTCAGTATGAGGGAGTGCTACATTGTCAGATGGTCAGTATGAGGGAGTGCTGCACTGTCGGAGGGTCAGTACTGAGGGAGTGCTGCACTGTGGGAGAGTCAGTAATGAGGGAGTGCTGCACTGTCGGGGGGTATTTACTGCGGGGGTGCTAGATTGTCGGAGGTTCTGTGCAGAGGCACTGCCTAGCTATCGGAGAGTCAGTGCTGAGAGAGTGCCATGCTGTTGGAGGGTCAGTACTGAGGGAGTCCTGCACTGTCGTAGGGTCAGTACTGAGGGAGTCCTGCACTCTCAGAGGGTCTGTACTGACAGAGTGCCGCACTGTCGGAGGATGAATGCTGAGTGAGTGCTGAACTTTGGATGTTCACTGCTGAGGGAGAGCTGCACTGTCAGCGGGTCAGTACTGAGGGAGTGCTGCACTGTCAGAGGGTTAGTACTGAGGGAGTGCTGCACTATGGGAGGGACAGTACACAGGGAGTGCTGCACTGTCGGAGGGTCAGTACAGAGGGAGTGCTGCCCTGTCGAAGGGTCAGTACTGAGGGAATGCTGCACTGTCGGAGGGTCAGTACTGATGGAGGGCTGCACTGTCGGAGGGTCAGTACAGACGGAGTGCTGCATTGTCGTAGGGTCAGTACTGGGGGCGTGCTGCACTGTCGGAGGGTCAGTACTGAGGGAGTGCTGCACTGTCGGAGGGTCAGTACTAAAGGAGTGCTGAACTGTCGGAGAGTCAAGACTGAGGGAGTCCTGCACTCTCAGAAAGCTGTACTGACGGAGTGCCGCATTGTCAGAGGATGAAGGCTGAGGGAGTGCTGCATTGTCTGAGGGTCAAAACTGAGTGACCTCTGCACTGTAAGAGGGTCAATACTGAGAGAGCGCTGCACTGTCAAAGTGTCAGTACTGAGGGAGTGCTGCACAGTCAGTGGGTCAGTAATGAGGGAATGCTGCACTGTCAGAGGGTCAATACTGAGGGAGTGCTGCACTGTCAAAGTATCAGTACTGATGGAGCGCTGCACTGTGGGAGGGTCAGTACTGAGGGAGTGCTGCACTGTCAGAGGATCAGTACTGAGGGAGTGCTGCACTGTTGGAGGGTCAGCACTGAGGGAGAGTTGCACTGTCAGAAGGTCAGTACTGAGGGAGTGCTGCACTGTCGGAGGGTCAGTAATGAGGGAGAGTTGCACTGTCGGAGGGTCAGTACTGAGGGAGAGCCACACTGTCGGAGTGTCAGTACTGAGGGAGAGCTGCAGGGTCAGAGGGTCAAGACTCAGGAAGTGCTGCAGTGTCAGAGGGTCAGTACTGAGGGAGTGCTGAACTGTTGGATGTTCAGTACTGAGGGAGTGCGGCACCTTCAGAGGGTCAGTACTGAGGGAGTGCTGCACTGTCGGAGGGTCAGTACTGAGGGAGTGCTGCACTGTCGGAGGGTCAGACCTGAGGGAGTGCTGCACTATGGGAGGGTCAGTAGAGGCAGTGCTGCACTGTCGGAGGGTCAGTTCTGAGGGAGTGCTGCAGTGTCAGAGGGTCAAGACTAAGGAAATGCTGCAGTGTCAGAGGGTCAGTACTGAGGGAGTGCTGCCCAATCACAGGTGCAGTACTGAGGGAGTGCTGCAGTGTCAGAGGGTCAGTACTGAGGGAGTGCTGCAGTGTCAGAGGGTCAAGACTGAGGGAATGCGGAACTGATGGATGTTCAGTACTGAGGGAGTGCTGCACTGTCGGAGGGTCAGTACTGAAGGAGTGCTGCACTATGGGAGCGTCAGTAGAGGGAGTGCTGCACTGTCGGAGGGTCAGTACTGAGGGAGTGCTGCACTGTCAGAGGGTCAGTACTGAGGGAGCGCTGCAGTGTCAGAGGTTCAAGACTGAGGAAATGCTGCAGTGTCAGAGGTGCAGTACTGAGGGAGTGCTGCACAATCAGAGGTGCAGTACTGAGGGAGTGCTGCAGTGTCAGATGGTCAGTAGTGAGGGAGTGCTGCACTGTCAGATGGTCAGTACTGAGGGAGTGCTGCACTGTCGGGGGGTCAGTACTGAGGGAGTGCTGCACTGTGGGAGAGTCAGTAATGAGGGAGTGCTGCACTGTCGGGGGGTATTTACTGTGGGGGTGCTAGATTGTCGGAGGTTCAGTGCAGAGGCACTGCCTAGCTATCGGAGAGTCAGTGCTGAGAGAGTGCCATGCTGTAGGAGGGTCAGTACTGAGGGAGTCCTGCACTGTCGTAGGGTCAGTACTGAGGGAGTGCTGCACTGTCGGAGGGTCAGTACTAAGGGAGTGCTGCACTGTCGTAGGGTCAGTACTGAGGGAATCCTGCACTCTCAGAGGGTCTGTACTGACGGAGTGCCGCACTGTCGGAGGATGAATGCTGAGTGAGTGCTGAACTGTTGGATGTTCACTGCTGAGGGAGAGCTGCACTGTCAGCGGGTCAGTACTGAGGGAGTGCTGCACTGTCAGAGGGTTAGTACTGAGAGAGTGCTGCACTGTCAGAGGGTCAGTACTGAGGGAGTGCTGCACTGTCGGAGTGTCAGTACTGAGGGAGAGCCGCACTGTCGGAGGGTCAGTACTGAGGGAGTGCTGCACTGTTGAAGTGTCAGTACTGAGGGAGTGCTGCACTGTCGGAGGGTCAGTACTGAGGGAGTGCTGCACTGTCGGAGGGTCAGTACTGAGGGAGTGCTGCACTGTCAGAGGGTCAGTACTGAGGGAGTGCTGCACTGTCGGAGTGTCAGTACTGAGGGAGTGCTGCACTGTCAGAGGGTCAGTACTGAGGGAGTGCTGCACTGTCACGAGGTCAGTACTGAAGGAGTGCTGCACTGTCGGAGGGTCAGTACTGAGGGAGTGCTGCACTGTCAGAGGGTCAGTACTGAGGGAGTGCTGCACTGTCAACGGGTCAGTACTGAGGGAGTGCTGCACTGTCGGAGGGTCAGTACTGAGGGAGTGCTGCACTGTCAGAGGGTCAGTACTGAGGGAGTGCTGCACTGTCGGAGGGTCAGTACTGAGGGAGTGCAGCAGTGTCGGAGGGTCAGTACTGAAGGAGTGCTGCAGTGTCAGAGGGTCAAGAGTGAGGGAGCGCTGCACTGTTGGTGTGTCAGTACTGAGGGAGTGCTGAACTGTCAGCGGGTCAGTACTGAGGGAGTGCTGCGCTGTCGGAGGGTCAGTACTGAGGGAGTGCTGCGCTGTCGGAGGACCAGTCTGAGGGAGTGCTGCACAGTCGCAGGATCACTAGTGAGGGAGTGCTGCACTGTCGGAGGGTCAGTACTGAAGGAGTGCTGCACTGTCAGAGTGTCAGTACTGAGGGAGTGCTGTACTGTCGGAGGGTCAGTACTGAGGGAGTGCTGTACTGTCAGAGGGTCAGTACTGAGGGAGGGCTGCACTGTCGGAGGGTCACTACTGAGGGAGTGCTGCACTGTCACGAGGTCAGTACTGAGGGAGTGCTGCACTTTCGGAGAGTCAAGATTTTGGGAGTGCTGCACTGTCGGAGGGTCAAGACTGAGGGAGTGCTGCACTGTCGGAGGGTCAGTACTGAGTGAGTGCTGAACTGTGTGCACTATGGGTGGTTCAGTATTGAGGGAGTGCTGCACTGTCGGAGGGTCAGTACTGAGGGAGTGCTGCACTATGGGAGGGTCAGTAGAGGGAGTGCTGCAGTGTCGGAGGGTCAGTTCTGAGGGAGTGCTGCAGTTTCAGAGGGTCAAGGCTGAGTAAGTGCTGCAGTGTCAGATGGTCAGTACTGAGGGAGTGCTGCAGTGTCAGAGGGTCAGTACTGAGGGAGTGCTGCACTGTCAGATGGTCAGTACTGAGGGAGTGCTGCAGTGTCAGAGGGTCAAGACTGAGGGAGTGCTGCACTGTCGGAGGGTCGGTACTGGGGGAGTGTTGTACTGTCGGAGGGTCAGTACTGATGGAGTGCTGCACTGTCGGAGGGTCAGTACTGAGGGAGTGCTGCACTGTCGGAGGGTCAGTACTGAGGGAGTGCTGCACTGTCAGAGTGTCAGTACTGAGGGAGTGCTGTACTGTCGGAGGGTTAGTACTGACGCAGTGCAGCACTGTTGGAGGGTCAGTACTGAGGGAGTGCTGCACTGTCAGAGGGTCAGTACTGAGGGAGGGCTGCACTGTCGGAGGGTCAGTACTGAGGGAGTGCTGCACTGTCACGAGGTCAGTACTGAGGGAGTGCTGCACTGTCAGAGGGTCAGTACTGAGGGAGTGCTGCACTGTCAGAGGGTCAGTACTGTGGGAGTGCTGCAGTGTTGGAGGGTCAGTACAGAGGGAGAGCTGCACTATGGGTGGTTCAGTATTGAGGGAGTGTTGCCTTGTCGGAGGGTCAGTATTGAGTGAGTGCTGCAGTGTTGGAGGGTCAGTACTGATTGAGGGCTGCACTATGTGAGGTTCAGTAAAGTTGGAGTGCTGCACTGTCACGAGGTCAGTACTGAGGGAGTGCTGCACTGTGGGAGAGTCAGTAATGAGGGAGTGCTGCACTGTCGGGGGGTATTTACTGCGGGGGTGCTAGATTGTCGGAGGTTCTGTGCAGAGGCACTGCCTAGCTATCGGAGAGTCAGTGCTGAGAGAGTGCCATGCTGTTGGAGGGTCAGTACTGAGGGAGTCCTGCACTGTCTCAGGGTCAGTACTGAGGGGGTCCTGCACTCTCAGATTGTCTTTACTGACGGAGTGACGCACTGTCGGAGGATGAACGCTGAGGGAGTGCTGTATTGTCTGAGGGTCAGTACTGAGTGTGCTCTGCAGTGTAAGTGGGTCAGTACTGAGAGAGCGCTGCACTGTTGGAGTGTCAGTACTGAGGGAGTGCTGCACTGTCAGAGGGTCAGTACTGAGGGAGTGCTGCACTGTCAGAGGGTCAGTACTGAGGGAATGCTGCACTGTCAGAGGGTCAGTACTGAGGGAATGCTGCAGTGTCAGAGGGTCAGTACTGAGTGAGTGCTGCAGTGTCGGAGGGTCAAGACTGAGGGAGTGCTGAACTGTTGGATGTTCAGTACTAAGGGAGTGCTGCACTGTCAGAGGGTCAGTATTGAGGGAGCGCTGCACTGACGGAGGGTCAGTACTGAGTCAGTGTTGCCTTGTCGGAGGGTCAGTATTGAGTGAGTGCTGCAGTTTTGGAGGGTCAGTACTGATTGAGGGCTGCACTATGTGAGGTTCAGTAAAGTTGGAGTGCTGCACTGTCACGAGGTCAGTACTGAGGGAGTGCTGCACTGTTGGGGGGTCAGTACTGAGGGAGTGCTGCACTGTCGGGGGGTATTTTCTGCGGGGGTGCTAGATTGTTGGAGGTTCAGTGCAGAGGGACTGCCTAGCTATCGGAGAGTCAGTGCTGAGAGAGTGCCATGCTGTTGGAGGGTCAGTACTGAGGGAGTCCTGCACTCTCAGAGAGTCTTTACTGACGGAGTGACACACTGTCGGAGGATGAACGCTGAGGGAGTGCTGTATTGTCTGAGGGTCAGTACTGAGTGTGCTCTGCAGTGTAAGTGGGTCAGTACTGAGAGTGCGCTGCACTGTTGGAGTGTCAGTACTGAGGGAGTGCTGCACTGTCAGAGGGTCAGTACTGACGGAGTGCTGCACTGCCAGAGGGTCAGTACTGAGGGAATGGTGCACTGTCAGAGGGTCAGTACTGAGGGAGTGCTGCACTGTCAGAGGGTCAGTACTGAGGGAATGCTGCAGTGTCAGAGGGTCAGTACTGAGTGAGTGCTGCAGTGTCGGAGGGTCAAGACTGAGGGAGTGCTGAACTGTTGGATGTTCAGTACTGAGGGAGTGCTGCACTGTCAGAGGGTCAGTATTGAGGGAGCGCTGCACTGACGGAGGGTCAGTACTGAGAGGGCGCTGCACTGTCAGCGGGTCAGTACTGAGGGAGTCCTGCACTGTCAGCGGGTCAGTATTGTGTGAGCGCTGCACTGACGGAGTGTCTAAACTAACAGATTGATGCATTGTCAGAGGATCAGTACTGAGTGTGTGCTGCACTGTGTCTGGGTCAGTACTGAGGGAGTGCTGCACTGTCAGACGGTCAGTACTAAGGGAGTGCTGCACTGTCAGAGGGTCAAGACTGAGGGAGGGCTGAACTGTTGGATGTTCAGTACTGAGGGAGTGCTGCACTGTCGGAGGGTCAGTACTGAGGGAGTGCTGCACTGTCACGAAGTCAGTACTGAGGGAGTGCTGCACTGTCAGAGGGTCAGTACTGAGGGAGTGCTGCACTGTCAGAGGGTCAGCACTGAGGGAGTGCTGCACTGTCGGAGGGTCAGTACTGAGTGAGTGCTGCACTATTGTTGGGTCAGTACTGAGGAAGTGCTGCACTGTCAGAGGGTCAGTACTAAGGGAGTGCTGCACTGTCAGAGGGTCAAGACTGAGGGACGGCTGAACTGTTGGATGTTCAGTACTGAGGGAGTGCTGCACTGTCGGAGGGTCAGTACTGAGGGAGTGCTGCACTGTCAGAGGGTCAGTACTGAGGGAGTGCTACACTGTCGGAGGGTCAGTACTGAGTGAGTGCTGCAGTGTCGGAGGGTCAGTACTGAGGGAGTGCTGCACTATTGTTGGGTCAGTACTGAGGAAGTGTTGCACTGTCGGAGGGTCAGTATTGAGTGAGTGCTGCAGTGTTGGAGGGTCAGTACTGATTGAGGGCAGCACTATGGGAGGTTCAGTACTGAAGGAGTGCTGCAGTGTTGGAGGGTCAGTACTGAGGGAGTGCAGCACTACGGGAGGGTCAGTACTGAGGGAGTGCTGCACTATGGGAGGGTAAGTACTGAGGGAGTGCTGCACTATCGGAGGGTCAGTACTGAGGGAGTGCTGCACTGTCACGAGGTCAATACTGAGGGAGTGCTGCAGTGTCAGAGGGTCAGTACTGAGGGAGCGCTGCACTGTCGGAGTGTCAGTACTGAGGGAGTGCTGAACTGTCAGAGGGTCAGTACTGAGGGAGTGCCGCACTGTCAGAGGGTCAGCACTGAGGGAGTGCTGCACTGTCGGAGGGTCAGTACTGAGGGAGTGCTGCACTGTCAGAGGGTCAGTACTGAGAGAGTGCTGCACTGTCAGAGTGTCAGTACTGAGGAAGTGCTGCACTGTCGGAGGGTCAGTACTGAGGGAGTGCTGCACTGTCGGAGGGTCAGTACTGAGGGAGTGCTGCACTGTCGGAGGGTCAGTACTGAGGGAGTGCTGCACTGTCGGAGGGTCAGTACTGAGGGAGTGCTGCACTGTCGGAGGGTCAGTACTGAGGGAGTGCTGCACTGTCGGAGGGTCAGTACTGAGGGAGTGCTGCACTGTCGGAGGGTCAGTACTGAGGGAGTGCTGCACTGTCGGAGGGTCAGTACTGAGGGAGTGCTGCACTGTCGGAGGGTCAGTACTGAGGGAGTGCTGCACTGTCGGAGGGTCAGTACTGAGGGAGTGCTGCACTGTCGGAGGGTCAGTACTGAGGGAGTGCGGCACTGTCGGAAGGTCAGTACTGAGGGACTGCCTAGCTATCGGAGAGTCAGTGCTGAGAGAGTGCCATGCTGTAGGAGGGTCAGTACTGAGGGTGTCCTGCACTGTCATAGGGTCAGTAGTGTGGGAGTGCTGCACTCTCAGAGGGTCAAGGCTGACGGAGTGCCGCACTGTCGCAGCATCAGCACTAAGGGAGCACAGCTCTGTCGGGGAATGAACGTTGAGGGAGTGCCGCACTGTCGGAGGGTCAGTACTGAGCGAGTGCTGCACTGTCAGAGGGTCAGTACTGAGGGAGTGCTGCACTGTCAGAGGGTCAGTACTGAGGGAGTACTGCACAGTCAGAGGGTCAGTACTGAGGTTGTGCTGCACTGTCAGAGGGTCAGTACTGAGGGAGTGCTGCACTGTTGAAGGGTCAGTATTGAGGGAGCGCTGCAATGATGGAAGGACAAAACTTAGAGTGATAAATTGTCAGAGAGTCAGTACTGAGAGAGTGCTGCACTGTCAGAGGGTCAGTACTGAGGGAGAGCCGAACTGTCGGAGTGTCAGTACTGAGGGAGTGCTGCAGTGTCAGAGGGTCAAGACTGAGGAAGTGCTGCAGTGTCAGAGGGTCAGTACTGAGGGAGTGCTGCACTGTCAGAGGGTCAGTACTGAGGGAGTGCTGCACTGTCAGACGGTCAGTACTAAGGGAGTGCTGCACTGTCAGAGGGTCAAGACTGAGGGAGGGCTGAACTGTTGGATGTTCAGTACTGAGGGAGTGCTGCACTGTCGGAGGATCAGTACTGAGGGAGTGCTGCACTGTCACGAGGTCAGTACTGAGGGAGTGCTGCACTGTCAGAGGGTCAGTACTGAGGGAGTGCTGCACTGTCAGAGGGTCAGCACTGAGGGAGTGCTGCACTGTCGCAGGGTCAGTACTGAGTGAGTGCTGCACTATTGTTGGGTCAGTACTGAGGAAGTGCTGCACTGTCAGAGGGTCAAGACTGAGGGACGGCTGAACTGTTGGATGTTCAGTACTGAGGGAGTGCTGCACTGTCGGAGGGTCAGTACTGAGGGAGTGCTGCACTGTCAGAGGGTCAGTACTGAGGGAGTGCTGCACTGTCGGAGGGTCAGTACTGAGTGAGTGCTGCAGTGTCGGAGGGTCAGTACTGAGGGAGTGCTGCACTATTGTTGGGTCAGTACTGAGGAAGTGTTGCACTGTCGGAGGGTCAGTATTGAGTGAGTGCTGCAGTGTTGGAGGGTCAGTACTGATTGAGGGCAGCACTTTGGGAGGTTCAGTACTGAAGGAGTGCTGTAGTGTTGGAGGGTCAGTACTGAGGGAGTGCAGCACTACGGGAGGGTCAGTACTGAGGGAGTGCTGCACTATGGGAGGGTAAGTACTGAGGGAGTGCTGCACTATCGGAGGGTCAGTACTGAGGGAGTGCTGCACTGTCACGAGGTCAATACTGAGGGAGTGCTGCAGTGTCAGAGGGTCAGTACTGAGGGAGCGCTGCACTGTCGGAGTGTCAGTACTGAGGGAGTGCTGAACTGTCAGAGGGTCAGTACTGAGGGAGTGCCGCACTGTCAGAGGGTCAGCACTGAGGGAGTGCTGCACTGTCGGAGGGTCAGTACTGAGGGAGTGCTGCACTGTCAGAGGGTCAGTACTGAGAGAGTGCTGCACTGTCAGAGTGTCAGTACTGAGGAAGTGCTGCACTGTCGGAGGGTCAGTACTGAGGGAGTGCTGCACTGTCGGAGGGTCAGTACTGAGGGAGTGCTGCACTGTCGGAGGGTCAGTACTGAGGGAGTGCTGCACTGTCGGAGGGTCAGTACTGAGGGAGTGCTGCACTGTCGGAGGGTCAGTACTGAGGGAGTGCTGCACTGTCGGAGGGTCAGTACTGAGGGAGTGCTGCACTGTCGGAGGGTCAGTACTGAGGGAGTGCTGCACTGTCGGAGGGTCAGTACTGAGGGAGTGCTGCACTGTCGGAGGGTCAGTACTGAGGGAGTGCTGCACTGTCGGAGGGTCAGTACTGAGGGAGTGCTGCACTGTCGGAGGGTCAGTACTGAGGGAGTGCTGCACTGTCGGAGGGTCAGTACTGAGGGAGTGCTGCACTGTCGGAGTGTCAGTACTGAGGGAGTGCGGCACTGTCGGAAGGTCAGTACTGAGGGACTGCCTAGCTATCGGAGAGTCAGTGCTGAGAGAGTGCCATGCTGTAGGAGGGTCAGTACTGAGGGTGTCCTGCACTGTCATAGGGTCAGTAGTGTGGGAGTGCTGCACTCTCAGAGGGTCAAGGCTGACGGAGTGCCGCACTGTCGCAGCATCAGCACTAAGGGAGCACAGCTCTGTCGGGGAATGAACGTTGAGGAAGTGCCGCACTGTCGGAGGGTCAGTACTGAGCGAGTGCTGCACTGTCAGAGGGTCAGTACTGAGGGAGTGCTGCACTGTCAGAGGGTCAGTACTGAGGGAGTACTGCACAGTCAGAGGGTCAGTACTGAGGTTGTGCTGCACTGTCAGTGGGTCAGTACTGAGGGAGTACTGCACTGTCAGAGGGTCAGTGCTGAGGGAGTGCTGCACTGTCGGAGGGTCAGTACTGAGGTTTGCTGCACTGTCGGAGGGTCAGTACTGAGGGAGTGCTGCACTGTCAGAGGGTCAGTACTGAGCGAGTGCTGCACTGTCAGAGGGTCAGTACTGAGGGAGTGCTGCACAGTCAGAGGGTCAGTACTGAGGGAGTGCTGCTCTGTCGTATGGTCATTACTGAGGGAGTGCTGCACTGTCGGAGGTTCAGTACTGAGGGAGTGCTGCACTGTCGGAGGTTCAGTACTGAGGGAGTACTGCACTGCCAGAGTGTCAGTGCTGAGGGAGTGCTGCACTGTCAGAGTGTCAGTGCTGAGGGAGTGCTGCACTTTCAGAGGGTCAGTACTGAGGGAGTGCTGCACTGTCGGAGGGTCAGTACTGAGGGAGTGCTGCACTGTCGGAGGGTCAGTACTGAGGGAGTGCTGCACTGTCGGAGGGTCAGTACTGAGGGAGTGCTGCACTGTCGGAGGGTCAGTACTGAGGGAGTGCTGCACTGTCGGAGGGTCAGTACTGAGGGAGTGCTTCACTGTCGGAGGGTCAGTACTGAGGGAGTGCTGCACTGTCGGAGGGTCAGTACTGAGGGAGTGCTGCACTGTCGGAGGGTCAGTACTGAGGGAGTGCTGCACTGTCAGAGGGTCAGTACTGAGGGAGTGCGGCACTGTCGGAAGGTCAGTACTGAGGGACTGCCTAGCTATCGGAGTCAGTGCTGAGAGAGTGCCATGCTGTAGGAGGGTCAGTACTGAGGGTGTCCTGCACTGTCATAGGGTCAGTAGTGTGGGAGTGCTGCACTCTCAGAGGGTCAAGGCTGACGGAGTGCCGCACTGTCGCAGCATCAGCACTAAGGGAGCACAGCTCTGTCGGGGAATGAACGTTGAGGGAGTGCCGCACTGTCGGAGGGTCAGTACTGAGCGAGTGCTGCACTGTCAGAGGGTCAGTACTGAGGGAGTGCTGCACTGTCAGAGGGTCAGTACTGAGGGAGTACTGCACTGTCAGAGGGTCAGTGCTGAGGGAGTGCTGCACTGTCGGAGGGTCAGTACTGAGGTTTGCTGCACTGTCGGAGGGTCAGTACTGAGGGAGTGCTGCACTGTCAGAGGGTCAGTACTGAGGGAGCACTGCACTGTCGGAGGGTCAGTACTGAGCGAGTGCTGCACTGTCAGAGGGTCAGTACTGAGGGAGTGCTGCACAGTCAGAGGGTCAGTACTGAGGGAGTGCTGCTCTGTCGTATGGTCATTACTGAGGGAGTGCTGCACTGTCGGAGGTTCAGTACTGAGGGAGTGCTGCACTGTCGGAGGTTCAGTACTGAGGGAGTGCTGCACTGTCAGAGGGTCAGTACTGAGGGAGTGCTGCACAGTCAGAGGGTCAGTACTGAGGGAGTGCTGCTCTGTCGTATGGTCATTACTGAGGGAGTGCTGCACTGTCGGAGGTTCAGTACTGAGGGAGTGCTGCACTGTCGGAGGTTCAGTACTGAGGGAGTGCTGCACTGTCAGAGTGTCAGTGCTGAGGGAGTGCTGCACTGTCAGAGGGTCAGTACTGAGGGAGCGCTGCATTGTCGGAAGGTCAGTACTGAGGCAGTGCAGCACTGTCGGAGGGTCAGTACTGAGGGAGTGCTGCACTGTCGGAGGGTCAATACTGGGGGAGTGCAGCACTGTCGGAGGGTCAATACTGAGGGAGTGCTGCAGTGTCAGAGGGTCAGTACTGAGGGAGTGCTGCACTGTCAGAGGGTCAGTACTGAGGGAGTGCAGCACTGTCGGAGGGTCAGTACTGAAGGAGTGCTGCAGTGTCAGAGGATCAAGAGTGACGGAGCGCTGCACTGTTGGAGTGTCAGTACTGAGGGAGTGCTGAACTGTCAACGGGTCAGTACTGAGGGAGTGCTGCACTGTCAGCAGGTCAGTACTGAGGGAGTGCTGCGCTGTCGGAGGATCAGTCTGAGGGAGTGCTGCATTGTCGCAGGATCACTAGTGAGGGTGTGCTGTACTGTCGGAGGATTTGAACTGAGGGAGTGCTGCACTGTCGAAGGATTAGTACTGAGGGAGTGCTGCACTGTCGGAGGGTCATAACTGAGGGAGTGCTGCACTGTCAGAGCGTCAGTACTGAGAGATTGCTTCACCGTCGGAGGGTCAGTACTGAGGGAGTGCTGCACTGTCGGAGAGTCAAAACTTTGGGAGTGCTGCACTGTCGGAGGGTCAGTACTGAGGGAGTGCTGCACTGTCAGAGCGTCAGTACTGAGGGAGTGTTGCACTGTCAGAGTGTCAGTACTGAGGGAGTGCTGCACTGTCAGAGGGTCAGTGCAGAGGGAGTGCCGCACTGTCGGAGGGTCAGTACTGAGGGAGTGCTACACTGTCGGAGTGTCAGTCTGAGGGAGTGCTGCACTGTGGCAGTGTCAGTACTGAGGGAGTGCTGCACTGTCGGAGGGTCAGTCTGAGGGTGTGCTACACGGTCGGAGTGTCAGTCTGAGGGAGTGCTGCACTGTCAGAGGGTCAGTAGTGAGGGAGTGCTGCACTGCCTGAGGTTTAGGTCTGAAGGAGCACTGCACTGTCGGGTCAGTACTTTGGGAATGCTGCACTGTCGTAGGTTCATTACTGAGGGAGTGCTGCACTGTGGGAGGGTCGGAACCGACGGAGCATTGCACTGTCAGTCGGTTAGGGCTGAGTGAGTGCTACACTGTCAGTGGGTCATTACTGAAGGTACAGTACTGAGGGAGTGCTGCACTGTCGGAGAGTCAGTACTGAGGGAGTGCTGCACTGTCGGAGGGTGAATACTGAGAGAGCGCTGCACTCTCGGAGGGTCAGTACTGAAGGAGTGCTGGAGTGTCAGAGGCTCAAGTGTGAGGGAGCGCTGCACTCTAAGAGGCTTAATTCTGATGCAGTGCTGCACTGTCGGAGGGTCAGTACTGAGGGAGTGCTGCACTGTCAGAGGGTCAGTACTGAGGGAGTGCCGCACTGTCAGAGGGTTAGTACTGAGGGAGTGCTGCACTGTCAGAGGGTCAGTACTGAGGGAGCGCTGCACTGTCAGAGTGTCAGTCCTGCGGGAGTGCTGCACTGTCGGAGGGTCAGTACTGAGAGAGTGCTGCACTGTCGGAGGGTCAGTACTAGGGAGAGCCGCACTGTAGGAGTGTCAGTACTGAGGGAGCGTTGCAGTGTCAGAGGGTCAAGACTGAGGAAGTGCTGCACTGTCAGAGGGTCAGTACTGAGGGAGTGCTGCACTGTCAGAGGGTCAGTACTGAGGGAGTGCTGCAGTGTCAGAGGGTCAGTACTAAGGGAGTGCTGCACTGTCAGAGGGTCAAGACTGAGGGAGTGCGGAACTGTCGGAGGGTCAGTACTGAGTGAGTGCTGCACTGTTGGAGGGTCAGTACTGAGGGAGTGCTGCACTATGGGAGGGTCAGTAGAGGGAGTGCTGCAGTGTCGGAGGGTCAGTTCTGAGAGAGTGCTGCAGTGTCAGAGGGTCAAGGCTGAGCAAGTGCTGCAGTGTCAGATGGTCATTACTGAGGGAGTGCTGAAGTGTCAGAGGGTCAGTACTGAGGGAGTGCTGCACTGTCGGAGGGTCAGTATTGAGGGAGTGCTGCACTGTCAGAGGGTCAGTTCTGAGGGAGTGCTGCAGTGTCAGAGGGTGAGTACTGAGGGAGTGCTGCAGTGTCAGAGGGTCAAGACTGAGGGAGTGCTGCACTGTCAGAGGGTCAGTTGTGAGGGAGTGCTGCACTGTCACGAGGTCAGTATTGAGGCATTGCTGCACTGTCACAGGGTCAGTACTGGTGGAGTGCTGCACTGTCAGAGGGTCAGTACTGAGGGAGTGCTGCACTGTCAGAGGTTCAGTACTGAGGGAGTGCTGCACTGTCAGAGGGTCAGTACTGAGGGAGCGCTGCACTGTCACAAGGTCAGTCCTGCGGGAGTGCTGCACTGTCGGAGAGTCAGTACTGAAGGATTGCTCCACTGTCGGAGGTTCAGTACTGAGGTTGTGCCGCACTGTCAGAGTGTCAGTACTGAAGGAGTGCTGCACATTCAGAGCGTCGTACTGAAGGAGTGCTGCACTGTCAGAGGGTCAGTACTGAGGCAGAGCCGCACTGTCGGAGTGTCAGTACTGAGGGAGCGCTGCAGTGTCAGAGGGTCAAGACTGAGGAAGTGCTGCAGTGTCAGAGGGTCAGTACTGAGGGAGTGCTGAACTGTTGGATGTTCACTACTGAGGGAGTGCAGCACTGTCCGAGGGTCAGTACTGAGTGAGTGTTGCACTGTCGGAGGGTCAGTACTGAGGGAGTGCTGCACTATGGGAGGGTCAGTAGAGGGAGTGCTGCAGTGTCGGAGGGTCAGTTCTGAGGGAGTGCTGCAGTGTCAGAGGGTCAAGACTGAGGGAGTGCTGAACTGTTGGATGTTCAGTACTGAGGGAGTGCGGCACCTTCAGAGGGTCAGTACTGAGGGAGTGTTGTACTGTCGGAGGGTCAGTACTGAGGGAGTGCTGCACTGTCAGAGGTTCATTACTGAGTGAGTGCTGCACCGTTGTTGGGTCAGTACTGAGGGAGTGTTGCACTGTCGGAGGGTCAGTATTGAGTGAGTGCTGCAGTGTTGGTGGGTCAGTACTGATTGAGGGCTGCACTATGGGAGGTTCCGTACAGAGGGAGTGCTGCACTGTCACGAGGTCAGTACTGAGGGAGTCCTGCACTGTCGGGGGGTCAGTACTGATGGAGTGCTGCACTGTCATGAGGTCAGTACTGTGGGAGTGCTGCACTGTCGGGGGTTATTTTCTGCGGGGGTGCTAGATTGTTGGAGGTTCAGTGCAGAGGCACTGCCTAGCTATCGGAGAGTCAGTGCTGAAAGAGTGCCATGCTGTTGGAGGGTCAGTACTGAGGGAGTCCTGCACTGTCTCAGGGTCAGTAGTGAGGGAGTCCTGCACTCTCAGAGGGTTAGTACTGACGGAGTGACGCACTGTAGGAGGATGAATGCTGAGGGAGTGCTGCATTGTCTGAGGGTCAGTACTGAGTGTGCTCTGCAGTGTAGTAGGGTCAGTACTGAGAGAGCGCTGCACTGTCGGATGGTCAGCACTGAGGGAGTGCTGCACTGTTGGAGTGTCAGTACTGAGGGAGTGCTGCACTGTCAGAGGGTCAGTACTGAGGGAGTGCTGCACTGTCAGAGGGTCAGTACTGAGGGAATGCTGCACTGTCAGAGGGTCAGTACTGAGGGAGTGCTGCACTGTCAGAGGGTCAGTACGGAGGGAATGCTGCACTGTCAGAGGGTCAGTTCTGAGTGACTGCTGCAGTGTCGGAGGGTCAAGACTGAGGGAGTGCTGCACTGTCGGATGGTCAGGACTGAGTGAGTGCTGCACTATGGGAGGGTCAGTACTGAGGGAGTCTGCATTGTTGAAGGTTCAGTACTGAGGGAGTGCTGCACTGTCGGAGAGTCAAGACTGAGGGAGTGCTGCACTGTGGGAGGGTCAGTACTGAGGGAGTGCTGCACTGTCATAGGGTCAGTACTGAGGGAGTGCTGCACTGTCGGAGGGTCAGTACTGAGGGAGTGCTGCACTGCCGAATGTTCAGTGCTGAGTGAATGCTGCACTATGGGAGGGTCAGTACTGAGGGAGTGCTGCACTGTTGAAGGGGCAGTATAGAGTGAGTGCTGCACTATGGGAGGGTCAGTACTGAGGGAGTGCTGCACTGTCGGAGGGTCAGTACTGAGGGAGTGCAGCACTGTCGGAGGGTCAGTACTGGTGGAGTGCTGCACTGTCGGAGGGTCAGTACTGAGGGAGTGCTGCACTGTCGGAGGGTCAGTACTGAGGGAGTGCTGCACTATGGGAGGGTCAGTACTGAGGGAGTGCTGCACTATCGGAGGGTCAGTACTGAGGGAGTGCTGCACAGTTGGAGGGTCAGTACTGAGTGAGTGCTGCACTGTTGGAGTGTAAGTCCTGAGGGAGTGTTGCAGTGTTGGATGGTCAGTCCTGAGGGAGTGCTGCACAGTCGTAGGGTCAGTCCTGAGGGAGTGCTGCACATTCGGAGGGTCAGTACTGAGTTTGTGCTGTAGTGTTGGAGGGTCAGTACTGAGGGGGTGCTGCACTGTCAGAGGGTCAGTACTGAGGGAGTGCTGCATTGTTGGAGGTTCTGTACTGAGGGAGTGCTGCAGTTTTGGAGTGTCAGTCCTGAGGGAGTGCTGCACTGTCAGAGGGTCAGTACTGAGGGAGTGCTGCATTGTCAGAGGGTCAGTACTGAGGGAGTGCTGCACAGTCGGTGATTCAGTACTGAGGGAGTGCTACACTGTTGGAGGGTCAGTCCTGAGGGAGTGCTGCAGTGTTGGAGGTTCAGTACTGAGGGAGTGCTGCACTGTCGCAGGTCAGTACTGAGGGAGTACTGCACAGTCGGAGGGTCAGTACTGAGGGAGTGCTGCACAGTTGGAAGGTCAGTACTGAGGGAGTGCTGCACTGTTGGAGGTTTTGTCCTCAGAGAGTGCTACAGTGTTGGATGGTCAGTACTGAGGGAGTGCTGCACAGTCAGAGGGTCAGTCCTGAGGGAGTGCTACACATTCGGAGGGTCAGTACTGAGGGAGTGCTGCACTGTCGGCGGGTCAGTACTGAGGGAGTGCTGCACTGTCGGCGGGTCTGTCCTGAGGGAGTGCTGCACTGTCGGAGGGTCAGTACTGAGGGAGTGCTGCATTGTTGGAGGTTCAGTACTGAGGGAGTGTAGCAGTTTTGGAGTGTCAGTCCTGAGGGTTTGCTGCACTGTCAGAGGGTCAGTACTGAGAGAGTGCTGCACATTCGGAGGGTCAGCAATGAGGTTGTGCTGCAGTGTTGGAGGGTGAGTACAGAGGGAGTGCTGCAACGTAGGAGTGTCAGTACTGAGGGAGTGCTGCAGAGTCGGTGGGTCAGTACTGAGGGAGTTCTGCTCTGTCGGAGGGTCAGTACTGAGGGAATGCTGCACTGTCGGATGGTGAGTACTTAGGGATTGCTGCAGTGTTGGATGGTCAGTACTGAGGGAGTGCTGAACTGTCAGAGGGTCAGTACTGAGGGAGTGCAGCACTGTCGGAGGGTCATTACTGAGGGAGGGCTGCACTGTCGGAGGGTCAGTACTGAGGGAGCTCTGCACTGTCGGAGGGTCAGTACTGAGGGAGTGCTGCATTGTCGGAGTGTCAGTACTGAGGGAGTGCTGCATTGTTGGAGGTTCTGTACTGAGGGAGTGCTGCAGTTTTGGAGTGTCAGTCCTGAGGGAGTGCTGCACTGTCAGAGGGTCAGTACTGAGGGAGTGCTGCACTGTCAGAGGGTCAGTACTGAGGGAGTGCTGCACAGTCGGTGATTCAGTACTGAGGGAGTGCTACACTGTTGGAGGGTCAGTCCTGAGGGAGTGCTGCAGTGTTGGAGGATCAGTCCTGAGGGAGTGCAGCAGTGTTGCGCGGTCAGTATTGAGGGAGTGCTGCACAATCTGCGTGTTAGTACTCAGTGAGTGCTGCACTTTGGAGGGTCAGTCCTGAGCGAGTGCTGCACTGTCGGAGGGTCAGTACTGAGGGAGTGCTGCACTGTCGGAGGGTCAGTACTGAGGGAGTGCTGCACTGTTGGAGGGTCAGTACTGAGGGATTGCTGCACTGTCGGAGGGTCAGTACTGAGGGAGTGCTGCACTGTGGGAGGGTCAGTACTGAGGGAGTGCTGCACTATCGGACGGTCAGTACTGAGGGAGTGCTGCAGTGTTGGAGGGTCACTACTGAGGGAGAGCTGCACAGTTGGAGGGTAAGTACTGAGGGAGTGCTGCAGTTTTGGAGGTTCACTACTGAGGGAGAGCTGCAATGTCAGAGGGTCAGTACTGAGGGAGTGCTGCACCGTCAGAGGGTCAGTAGTCAGGGAGTGCTGCACTGTCAGAGGGTCTGTACTGAGGGAGTGCTGCACTGTCGGAGGGTCAGTAGTGAGGGAGCGCTGCACTGTCGTAGGGTCATTATTTAGGGTGTGCTGCCCTGTTGGAGGGTCAGTCCTGAGGGAGTGCTTGCATTGTCAAAGGATCAGTACTGAGGGAGTGCTGCACTGTCGGAGGGTCAGTAGTGAGGGATTGCTGCACTGTCGGAAGGTTAGTACTGACGGAGTGTTGTAGTGTTCGAGGGTCAGTACTGAGGGAGTGCTGCACTGTCGGAGGGTCAGTCCTGAGGGAGTGCTGCAGTGATGGATGTTCAGTACTGAGGGAATGCTGCACTGTTGGAGGGTCAGTACTGAGGGAGTGCTGCACTGTTGGCGGTTTAGTACTGAGGTAGTGCTTTACTGTCAGAGTGTAAGTGCTGACGGATTGCTGCAGTTTTGGATGGTCACTACTGAGGGAGAGCTGCACTGTCGGAGTATCAGTACTGAGGGAGTGCTGCACTGTCGGAGGGTCAGTCCTGAGGGAGTGCTGCAGTGATGGATGTTCAGTACTGAGGGAATGCTGCACTGTTGGAGGGTCAGTACTGAGGGAGTGCTGCACTGTTGGCGGTTTAGTACTGAGGTAGTGCTTTACTGTCAGAGTGTAAGTGCTGACGGATTGCTGCAGTTTTGGATGGTCACTACTGAGGGAGAGCTGCACTGTCGGAGTATCAGTACTGAGGGAGTGCTGCACTGTCAGAGGGCCGGTACTGAGGGAGTGCTGCACTTTCAGAGGGTAAGTGCTGAGGGAGTACTGCACTGTCAGAGGGTCAGTACTGAGGGAGCTCTGCACTGTCGGAGGGTCAGTACTGAGGGAGTGCTGCACAGTCGGAGGGTCAGTACTGAGGGAGTGCTGCACAGTTGGAGGGTCAGTACTGAGTGAGTGCTCACTGTTGGAGTGTAAGTCCTGAGGGAGTGTTGCAGTGTTGGATGGTCAGTACTGAGGGAGTGCTGCACAGTCGTAGGGTCAGTCCTGAGGGAGTGCTGCACATTCGGAGGGTCAGTACTGAGTTTGTGCTGTAGTGTTGGAGGGTCAGTACTGAGGGAGTGCTGCACTGTCAGAGGGTCAGTACTGAGGGAGTGCTGCATTGTTGGAGGTTCTGTACTGAGGGAGTGCTGCAGTTTTGGAGTGTCAGTCCTGAGGGAGTGCTGCACTGTCAGAGGGTCAGTACTGAGGGAGTGCTGCACAGTCGGTGATTCAGTACTGAGGGAGTGCTACACTGTTGGAGGGTCAGTCCTGAGGGAGTGCTGCAGTGTTGGAGGATCAGTCCTGAGGGAGTGCAGCGGTGTTGCGCGGTCAGTATTGAGGGAGTGCTGCACAATCTGCGTGTTAGTACTCAGTGAGTGCTGCACTTTGGAGGGTCAGTCCTGAGCGAGTGCTGCAGTGTCAGAGAGTCAGTACTGAGGGAGTGCTGCACTGTCGGAGGGTCAGTACTGAGGGAGTGCTGCACAGTCGGAGGGTCAGTACTGAGGGAGTGCTGCACAGTTGGAGGGTCAGTACTGAGTGAGTGCTCACTGTTGGAGTGTAAGTCCTGAGGGAGTGTTGCAGTGTTGGATGGTCAGTACTGAGGGAGTGCTGCACAGTCGTAGGGTCAGTCCTGAGGGAGTGCTGCACATTCGGAGGGTCAGTACTGAGTTTGTGCTGTAGTGTTGGAGGGTCAGTACTGAGGGAGTGCTGCACTGTCAGAGGGTCAGTACTGAGGGAGTGCTGCATTGTTGGAGGTTCTGTACTGAGGGAGTGCTGCAGTTTTGGAGTGTCAGTCCTGAGGGAGTGCTGCACTGTCAGAGGGTCAGTACTGAGGGAGTGCTGCACAGTCGGTGATTCAGTACTGAGGGAGTGCTACACTGTTGGAGGGTCAGTCCTGAGGGAGTGCTGCAGTGTTGGAGGATCAGTCCTGAGGGAGTGCAGCGGTGTTGCGCGGTCAGTATTGAGGGAGTGCTGCACAATCTGCGTGTTAGTACTCAGTGAGTGCTGCACTTTGGAGGGTCAGTCCTGAGCGAGTGCTGCAGTGTCAGAGAGTCAGTACTGAGGGAGTGCTGCACTGTCGGAGGGTCAGTACTGAGGGAGTGCTGCACTGTCGGAGGGTCAGTACTGAGGGAGTGCTGCACTGTCGGAGGGTCAGTACTGAGGGATTGCTGCATTGTCAGTGGGTCTGCACTGAGGGAGTGCTGCACCTTCAGAGGGTAAGTACTGAGGGAGTGCTGCACTGTCGGAGAGTCAGTACTGAGGGAGCGCTGCACTGTCGAAGGGTCAGTACTGAGGGAGTGCTGCACTGTCGGAGTGTCAATACTGAGGAAGTGCTGCACTGTTGGAGGGTTGTTACTGAGGGAGCGCTGCACTGTCGGAGCGTCAGTACTGAGGGAGTGCTGCACTGTCGTAGTGTCAGTACTGAGGGAGTGCTGCATTGTTGGAGGTACAGTACTGAGGGAGTGCTGCACTGTCAGAGGGTCAGTACTGAGGGAGTGCTGCACTGTCAGAGGGTCAGTACTCAGGGAGTGCTGCACTGCTGGAGGTTTTGTCCTCAGGGAGTGCTGCAGTGTTGTGGGGTCAGTACTGAGGGAGTGCTGCACTGTCAGAGGGTCAGTCCTGAGGGAGTGCTGCACTGTCAGAGGGTCAGTCCTGAGGGTGTGCTGCAGTGTTGGATGGTCAGTATGAGGGAGTGCTGCACAGTCGGATGGTAAATACTGAGGGAGTGCTGCACATTCGGAGGGTTAGTAATGAGGGAGTGCTGCAGTTTTGAAGGGTGAGTACAGAGGGATTGCTGCAGTGTTGGAAGGTCAGTACTGAGGGAATGCTGCACAGTCTGAGGGTCAGTACTGAGGGATTACTGCACAGTCGGAGTGTCAGTACTGAGGGAGTGCTGCACTGTCGGATGGTCAGTACTGAGGGAGAGCTGCACGGTCAGTGGGTCAGTACTGAGGAAGTGCTGCACTGTCGGATGGTGAATCATGAGGGATTGCTTCAGTGTAGGAGGGTCAGTACTTCGGGAGTGCTGCACTGTCGTATGGTAAGTCCTGAGAGAGTTCTGCACTTTCGGCGTGTCAGTACTGAGTTTGTGCTGCAGTGTTGGAGGGTCAGTACTGAGGGAGTCCTGCACTGTCGGAGGCTCAGTACTGAGGGAATGCTGCACTGTCAGAGGGTCAGTACTGAGGGAGTGCTGCATTGTTGGAGGTTCAGTACTGAGGGAGTGCTGCTGTTTTGGAGTGTCAGTCCTGAGTGAGTGCTGCACTGTCGGAGGGACAGTAATGTGAGAGTGCTGCACCTTCAGAGATTAAGTGCTGATGGAGTGCTGCACTGTTAGAGGGTCAGTACTGAGAGTGCTGCACCTTCAGAGGGTAAGTGCTGAGGGAGTGCTGCACTGTTGGAGGGTCAGTACTGAGAGAGTGCTGCATCTTCAGAGGTTAAGTACTGTGGGAGTGCTGCACATTCGGAGTGTTAGTACTGAGGGAGTGCTGCACTGTTGGATGGTCAGTCCTGAGGGAGTGCTGCAATGTCAGAGTGTCAGTACTGAGGTAGTGCTGCACTGTCGGTGGGTCAGTGCTGAGGGAGTGCTGCACTGTTGGAGCGTCAATACTGAGTGAGTGCTGCACTGTCAGAGGGTCAGTACTGAGTGAGTGCTGCACTGTCGGAGCGTCCGTACTGAGGGAGTGCTGCACTGTCAGAGGGTCAGTACTGAGGGAGTGCTGCACTGTCAGAGGGTCAGTACTGAGGGAGTGCTGCACTGTCAGAGGGTCAGTACTGAGGGAGTGCTGCACTGTCGGAGGGTCAGTACTGAGGGAGTGCTGCACTGTCGGAGGGTCAGTACTGAGTGAGTGCTGCACTGTCAGAGGGTCAGTACTGAGGGAGTGCAGCACTGTCGGAGGGTCAGTACTGAGGGAGTGCTGCACTGTCAGAGGGTCAGTACTGAGGGAGTGCTGCACTGTCAGAGGGTCAGTACTGAGGGAGTGCTGCACAGTCAGAGGGTCAGTACTGAGTGAGTGCTGCA